>JAWPHD010005684.1:0-158639 GCA_037043455.1 Cyrtodaria siliqua | reverse complement strand
GTTCTTATAATTTACTTTTGAAAAAAAATGCTTTACTGATGCCAATTGTATTTACGTCTTTAAAATTAAGATTGCATTCGAAAAACGCGCTTCCACCTATTTTATTGAGTTCTTTTGTATAGAGACATTTCCATGATCCGCTTTTGTGTTTGGGTCTAAAATTCGCTTAATCCAGTTACATTTTAAGGATTTTATATACACTTCTAAATTGATCATTTTTAGACCCCCCCCCCCCCCCCCCCCCCCCCCCCCCCTTGTCGTATTCCTGTATTAAGGTCTTCCTATTTTATCCGGTTTGACATTCCATAAGAATTGATACATGTGTTGTGTTATATCTTTGATAACATCCTCTTAAGGGTTTTATAGGACTGTTAATGGGTATATAAGCTTGGGAAGAGCAAAACTTTTAATAACTGTGATTTTACCTATTAGAGATAAATCATGTTTTTCCATTTATTTAAACACGTATAAAATTCATAAATTTTAGGATTTAAGTTGAGTTCGTGCACTTTTTTGTATTATTGTGAACACCATCCCTAAAGTACTTACTTTATCCGTTGTCCATCTAAATTGTTTGTTTTTACAATATTCAATATTAGTATTTTTAAGGGAACCAGTTCTTCAAACAGTTGTTTTTCCGTATTTAATTTTAACCCAGATATATCTCGAAACTCTTCAAATACATTAATTAATGATTCTAATGCTTGTTTGTGAACCATCCATCATAAACGTAGCATCGTCGGCGAAGAATGATTTTTTTAATTTTTTCTTCGGCTATAACTATCCCTTTAATATCTTCCTCATGTTTTATAGCCTTGATAAAAGTGCAATATCTATAATAAACAAAACGGGCGACAGTAGCCATTCTTGTCTAACTCCTCTTTGAACCTTAAAGAAATCAGACATATATCCATTATTTGAAAGAAATATAAAACGATCGGACAGGGAAAGTAGCATTCAAGGAGGACAGTCAACCATAAAACACAGAAACAAACACGCAAACAGTCAAACAAGAAGGCAAAAGCAATAATAAATGCAAAGGACATCACAAACACAAAAGGATTGACAATAGGGCTACCGCCTTGGAACGGTCAGTGGCAACTTTGTACATCATCATAAAACAGTTTTATCCAACTTGTTATAGAGTCACCAAAGTTAAATTATCTATCTCAAACAGGTTAAAATAAATTCATGGTCCTATCAAAGACTTTTTCAAAATCTGCGAAAAAAAGATAAACCCGGACTTCCGTTGTCGTTAAGATAATCCTTGGTATCAAATAAAAGTCTTACATTTTCCCCAATATATCTTCCCTTTATAAAACCGTTTGTGATGCGTTAATAATGTGTGGAATAACACTTTTAAGTCTATTTGCGATTGTTTTTGTTGCGATTTTGAAATCAATATTTAGTAAAGTTATCGGTCTCCAATTATTTAGTAATGATAGTTTTTTTATCTTTTTCTGGTAAAAGCTTTATTATACCTTGTTTTTGTAGCGTGGTTAAATCGCCTTTATAATATGAATAATTAATTGAGTTGAAGTAAAATTGTTTTAAATCATTCCAGAATATTTTATAGAATTAAGTGGTGATAAAAGTCTGAACCATGACTTTTATTGTTTTTCATGTTTTTAAGCGCCATAGTACATTCGTATTTATTTAAGTTTTCTTCGAGACTGTGCTTTTGTTCCTCGTTTACTTTTGTAACATGTACATACGGAAAAAAATCGTGGTTAGAGCCAATTAGGTTAACTTATTTGTACAGTTGTTCGTAGTATGATTTTATTTCTTCAATTATATCTTTATGATGTCTAATTTAATTTCATTACCGTTTTTTACTAATCGTGTAATAGTTTTTTCTCAGATCTTCTCCATTCTAAATTTGAGAAATAGTTAGTATTTTTTCTCCGCCCCTTCGATATAGCGTGCTTCTGCTTTCAAAAGTAATCCGTTTGTTTTTATTTCAATTATTTCTGCTAATTTGTCTCACTTTGCTTTTAGTGTTTCATTTAATTGGTCATTGTTTGGGTCGTTTGATAATTCATATTCTAATGTATTTATTTCCCTAGTGACTATGTTTTCTTCATTTATTTCCCTTTTCTTTTTAGTGGAACAATATTTAATTGTTTCATGACTTATTGCACCCTTAATTAGTTCCCATAATGTATTATGATTTTCATTCTTATTTATATCTGATATTTCCTTTAAAGGATTTCGAATATTTATTTGATATTCATCATTTAAAAGTACACTATTATAAAGTTTAAAATGCCAGCGTCCATGATCTTACTTTGTCAAGTTAATGTTAAAATATACAATGGAATGATCAGAACGTAAACCGGATATTTTTACTATATTCGAGAATATTAAAAAGTAGTCAAGTCTAAAAAAAAATGGAGGTTTATGGTTAGAATGTATGTAAAATGTTGAGAGTCAGGATTCAATATTCGCCATATGTCGTTTATATCATAATTTTCAATTATGGAATTTATCTTTTCTCTGGTCTTTTTATTTCACTCCATTGTGCCATTTTCTTATCATTTTCAATGTCAATTACCGTATTAAAATCATCCCATATGACAATTGTTTCGACGTCGTGCTCAGTAACAAAATTCTCTATTTTCGTGATTACCGTTACCATAAACTTCGTAAAACCTTTGCAAAATTTTATTATCGTAACCCATGATCTTCTTTCCAAATATAAAAGTAATTTAAGGACTCTTCTGCGACAAGGACTATCACAACCTGACTTCTATGGTGATGTGATTTATAAACTTCGTAAGATTCTAGGTCATGATCACTTTCATACTATCTTTGTTAAACTTGTTAAAAAGTTTATCAAAAGAGGTTATGACCCTATCATTTTGCAACGTACTGCATGCTTGGTGGTGGACCCTTTTACAGTTCGCCACTATGCTTTCCTCATTAATTGTACGATGACCGGACAGGCTGTGGACCCTATGATGACGCCTACATAAAGCCCATTGGGACGGTGGCGTTTGATGTTTGTCCATGATCTTTCTTGTCGTGCCCTTAATGGTTTATTCTCTTACTGCTCTGGCTTCTGCAAAGTCAATGAGTACCTTCATTGTGGCTTTCTAGGCTATTGTTTGTTTGTATTATATTTACAAGAGCATATTTGTGTTTTACTTATATTGCCTATTGATGCTGCCTTGTTGGTTAGAGATTAGATCATGGCGGGGATTTCTTTATTTACACTGTCCTGTTTTAATGGGATGACAGTAGGGTAAGTGTGAGGTTTGGTGCACCTAGAACCGGTTTAAACCCCCAGTGGCCTACTTTGCCACTGACCGTTCCAAGGGCGGTAGCCCTATTGTCAACCCTTTTTGTGTTTGTGATGTCGTTTGCATTTATTATTGCTTTTGCCTTCTTGTTTGTCTGTTTGCGTGTTTGTTTCTGTGTTTTGTGGTTTACTGTCCTCCTTGAATGCTACTTTTCCTGTCCGATCTTTTTATATTTCTTTTGTTCGGTCCATACACTTAATCCTTCTCCTCAATGTTAATTTTTAAGTAATGCAATCTACCAGTGATTATCTCAGTGTGTTCTATAATTTTACATTGAACTTTTGAGTTTATAAGGATGCCCACGCCTTTGCTATTACTACTGTCACCGCTAAAATAAGCTGCATCCCCCATTCTTGCTTCCATTTTTCAAATCAATTTGGATCACAATGTAATTCTTTTAGAAGACATATTGAATAATTGTTAAATTTAATCCATTTAAACATTTGTTTTCGTTTTTTTGTTTCGCCTAATACTTTAACGTTAAAGGTACATATTTTCAGATTCATTTATATTGTTTAAGGTTATCTGGTCTCCGTTGCATCATGATAAATTACAGCAACATAGATTATACTTCAAAAACCACATCACTAATACAATCTGTCCGCACTGAAGAAAAGTGGTCACAGACCCAATGTAAAGAGAAAAGAAGTATAGTTCTGAGTGGATGAATGCTTTGCATTTGACAGATTCTCTTTCTGAATATTCTGAAACGGTCCGTGGACGGCACCGTATAACATAATATGGTAATATATGGTTCAACACCTCTCGTGCCCCCTAGCACGAGCTTAAATGTTATTCTACTTTAAAGTCACAAGTATTAGGCTTGATGATCCCTAGAACCAGTAAATAAACACCTCTGACTTGTAGTCAGGGCGATATTTTACAGCCGCGACACAACACTAAGCAAACGCTAGTGTGACTGTCATTTGAACTGTATAAGTGCAAACATCCGAACTGTATATTTATAAATATATGCATGTAAATTAATTTTAACTGCATTGTAATACATACATATTTAATACATTAGTTTAGTTTAGTCATTTAGAAACAAACCTGCCGGCTCGACACGCGTTTCAGAGTGTGACGATGGCAATTGTGTAATCAACATTTGCCTCAAATTACGCAAATGTAACGGGAGATTGCACGTATTTCCAGAATCACATCTCAAAATAAAAGAGATAAAAGCGAATTTCTCTTAACTAACTCAAGTAAAAAGAGAGCTGTCACAATCATAATGTTAAACGCGTTTTGCGCGTGACCCGGGAAGGCGTGCTGATTGGTTGACGTCAAACAATGACGTTATAAATATTCGAATTCTGTTTCTTAAATTTCACTTTCTTCTCTGTGGACACCGACAGGTGAAAGTCTTGGAGAAGTCAATATCATTGCCACCCATGTAGTGACGGAGATAGATATCGGTACATTCGTCCGTCAAGGCTTGTCTTATGACGGTATGGATGGGATACAGTTCCATAATGGATGTAGGCGCACATCATTATAGAATGTGGGATAAACCGGTAGTGGATGTAGGAACTGCAACACCACCGGCAACACACACCGCCACAGCGACATCTGCACACAACAGAAGCGATATATCATAACACTTCAAACACTCAACCAGATACGTCCATACTCTAAAGTGCCATGCCGCAGTGGGATTTGTTGTTTAGTATATAGGCGGGTGATTTCATACATGGCATATAGGTGGGTGGATTTCATACAGAAGAACGACACACAGACACAAAAACAAATAACAACTTAACTGTTTCTCCACAACGTGTCTTTGAAACGTGTCAACGTGTCAACGTGTTATAACTGATTGTTCATGCTAACTAAACAAGTGATGCTCTATAATAATGCTGGACGCCTACACATCATGATACTGATCCAAATAAACTAAAGCGTGACCATTCGGATGTAACACAACATGCAGTATTGAGCAGATCGAAACATATGTACCTTCTACATTCACAAAATGGTCAAAATAGCGTGTTGGCCATTCTGGCAACAGGAAATGCCGAACATAAAACTTATGACTTATGTATACTTCCCACATCCACTTTAAAGAAGAATTATACAGCTTAAACCGATATGAACTTTATTTATTTATTTACAATACTTATTGTTTTCTAGAACTTGTAGTCAAGTGAGGACTCTAACAACCGTAAAATGTGTACATACCTCCATCAGGGTTACTGTATCCAAACAAACTCGAAAAACCTTGGCAAACTGTTGTTATCGTAAGCCGTTATTTGAGAACTCATTTTGTGAGTATCACAAAGTAATAATTACAACTAATTCAGACTTTTTTGCAATAATATTAATAAACTTGTCTAAATGGCAAAATCTGAATCGACGAAAACTCACACATTTGGTTATAACAGTCATAATTCGTGTCAAAGTTTAGAATTATATCCATTGTGTACTAAATATGTGTAAAACGCCTCACGCGCTGGTGATACTATATTTATCCGCGAATTCGTCAAAGGGGAAGTGTCAAACGAACAAATATTGTCTGTCTGAAGCAGTATGGTAGTGTTGCATGATAGAAAGAGTATATATACTAAATAGAATGTTTGTTGGTTTGTCGTGAATATAGGATTTATTTTCACCTAAAGCACTGGTGAAAATATAAGTTTTCTCACTTCTCGATGAAAATAAATCCTATATTCACTCCAAACCAACAGATATCCTCTATATCCTCTATATCCTCTATATATTATTTACATAAAACTATAAATGGGTCCATCGGACACGGATGCCCCCATTTGGGTCGCTATGCCATAGCATTTTGATAATGAACATAAACTCTGATAAACACGTTCAACTTAGGTGCGCATCTTCACTTTCTGGTCAACATTCCTGAATAGTTTGGCGACCATGGGTTAAATAGTAATGGGAGAGGGCGCGACACAAGCTTTTTCAGCCACTATTTTGACTAAGTCAAGGGTTACAACTCTGTGGTTCTTTGTCTAAAATTAAAATTAAAAAAACTCAGGTGCGTATTTTCACTTGCTGGTTAACATTCTTGTAAAGTTTCAGTGACCATGGGTTAAATAGTTATGGAGGATCACGCGACACAAGTTTTTCAGCTCCTATTTTGACTAAGTCAAGGGCCATAACTCTGTGGTTCTTGGTCCAAAACAAAAATGAAAACCCAGGTGCACATCCTCACTTGCTGATCAACATTCCTGTAAAGTTTGGCGACCATGGGTTAAATAGTAATGGAGGAGGACGCGACACACTTTGTTCAGCCCCTATTTTGACTAAGTCAAGGGCTATAACTCTGTGGTTTTTAGTCCAAAGTAAAAATGAAAACCAAGGTGCGCATCTTCACTTGCTGGTCAACATTCCTGTAAAACTTGACGACCGTGGGTTAAATAGTAATGGAGGAGGGCGCAACACAAGTTTTTCAGACCCTATTTTGACTAAGTCAAGGGCCATAACTCCGTGGTTCTCGCTAAAAAACGAAAAACGAAAACCCAGGTGCGCATCTTCACTTGCTGGTCAATATTCCTTTAACGTTTGGCGACCGTGGGTTAGATAGTTATATGGAGGATCATGTGTCACATGTTTTTGGGACATACGTAATTTCCTGTCTCCCCCCCCCCCACACACACACACACACACCCACACACCCACACACACAAACCCACACCCCGACCCCATAAAAACAGTATTATATTGCGCACAAAAACTTAAATAAATCAATGAAAACTGGATAGCACAAATATGATTTGATTGAATTGGATTTTATAGTCGCACCAACAGCTTAGGTCATATGGCGACTCTCCAGCTTCCACTGGTGGAGGAAGACCTCAGGTGCCTCTCCGGGCAATTTTCGTGCACGGGCGGGTACCTGGGTAGAACCACCGACGTTCCGCAAGCCAGCTGGATAGCTTCCTCACATAAAGATTCCTAGGCACACATATGAATTGATGTCTACTAAAATAAATGATCACATTTGTATATATATTTGTTTAATTCAGTGCCAAATACATTTGAAGCCCGACTGAACAAATTGTGTTTCAAATCTGAGTATATATTGCAAATCTTGTGCATCTTTCTTTCTACTTCATTTCTAAAACACATCCTTATCCGGAAATGGTTTGAATATGTTTTCCAGACAGACATAGAAAGTCAAATTTCCTATTGAAAACAAACCTTTCGAAATATTATTTCTATTGTCCAGGTTGCACGTGACGAATATTGTAACAGTACTGTGTGTGCTTGTGGTTGACTGTCGTCCTTGAATCTGCTTTTTATATCTATATTTACGTAAGTTATTTTTAACTACATCATGTGACCGGTAAAACAGCATGAGAGGCCTATTTCAGGAGAAAGTTTATTGATAAATGTTCGTACATACCCCCTCTATTTTTAAAAGGGTAATACCACAACGGAACTTGTCAAATGCCGCCTGTGACGCGAAGGTGTATTAATCTGAGTACAATATAATTTAAAGAAATATAAAAAGATCGGACAGGGAAAGTAGCATTCAAGGAGGACAGTAAACCACAAAACACAGAAACAAACACGCAAACAGACAAACAAGAAGGCAAAAGCAATAATAAATGCAAACGACATCACAAACACAAAAAGGGTTGACAATAGGGCTACCGCCTTGGAACGGTCAGTGGCAAAGTAGGCCACTGGGGGTTTAAACCGGTTCTAGGGTGCACCAAACCTCACACTTACCCTACTGTCATCCAATTAAAACAGGACAGTGTAAATAAAGAAATCCCCGCCATGATCTAATCTCTAACCAACAAGGCAGCATCAATAGGCAATATAAGTAAAACACAACTATGCTCGTGTAAATATAATACAAAAAAACAATTGCCTAGAAAGCCACATTGAAGGTACTCAATGACTTTGCAGAAGCCAGAGCAGTAAGAGAATAAACCATTAAGGGCACGACAATTCTTTATAATATTATTCACTATAATATCAGCATGAAATATTTTAATTCGTACCATGACCTCATTTTAAAATCTGACTTATAGTAATAGTCTAACTGTTAGTCAACAAATTAACGAACCAACCCGTCGGCATATGTGTTACTCTATATCGAACCAGTCAATTTTAATTTAAGAGTAACGTATCTAATAAGTATTCTCATACATGTAGGGTGTTACATGTAATAAATTGTTACATGTTATACATGTTTCGTTTTAATTGTAACAACGACATTCCAAACTATGTATACTTAGTCATAATATCATTCCGCTGTAATGAGGGCGCCAGTAAAATGACTGGAAAGGTCAGAAAAAACGTAATCCCAGCCTCGACAGTTAGATGGGTAAACAGTATCTCCTGCGCGTAGACTTAAGTAGGCGGATGCATTGGCTGACTGGTAACCGGTGCCATTATTAGATTGGGTAAGAGCTCTTGCAATGTGACGTGTGCTGGCTCGAATGTAGCAATACGTAGAATAGTTATACTTCGTCTTGCTGTTATAAGCAGTTAACGTTAGGACAAAGTGGTATAATCCTGATATTGTACAGGTGAATATGCCGGATGTACTATCATACCCTCCACCGACGTTGGCGACAACTATGTTAAATCTCGGAACATAATTTACTAACGTCGTGTTCAGATGTGTCACAATGAAAGACACGGTGTGGTCTGGAAAGAGAACAGTACATACATGGTCGCTATTTGTTATGATAACTACACTTTTATATACATATGTAATATACTAGCTATTTACCACACACGAGATAACATTGTTTATCAGAACAGTACCAAAATATGTTATTGTATAATGTAGGCGTCCGATCCATAAGACAAATCGTAGACTTACATTTATATCCATAGACACATTGAATAATGATGAGAAGATGTATAAAAGGACATGAGTCTGCCTTACACTAGTTCATAGTTAAAACAGAAGGAGAGATATATGTTATCTTTAAATGCATTAAGATTTATTTGATATTAGGATTGGGATTGTGTGTGTGTGTTTTTAATTAATGTTTGTATTGGTTTGCTTTATGATTAATAAATTACTGCTGACCACTATATTTATATTTCTTCCCACTGTTTAAAAACAAACATTTGGTCAAATATACGTTTTTTCTTACTTTTGGAAAAAGTAAAGAGAATGTTTTTAATACCGAACATGTATTTTTGTATTTGATTACTGTAAGTATTAGCTCTCTCTTATCAACATGACTTTAAACAGAGTTTTCGATGGACATCTGCTTCCCTTGTGTCTTGTGTTGGTCAGAATATACTGAAGTATTCTTTAATATGAAAATTTTGTTTTACTGAAACCGTTATGTTATTTAACGTAATCTTACTTAAACTACTATAAGTAATACAATCACTATACAAACCTGCACATCTTTCACTGCGGCATGCGTTGACCTCATACGACTGTCCTGGACAATTGTTACCTAATGGCGATGGTAAAGGATTTTTGCACAATCGTTCACGTGACCGGATCCCTCCACCACACGTGACACTACACGTGCCCCATGCACTCCATAAAGACCAACCTCCGTCTGGATAACAATACTCGCTGTTACAATCACCTGACTCCTACGATGTTTTATTCAGTTTTATGTAACGAGTTAGACGCGATAATCATGATGTTAATTGTATTATGCACCTACCATAGAGCCATGATTCGTTGGCTTTGAATTATAGGTAGGACCTCTTAACAAACCTCATACACACTTGTCCATCGAGGTTTCTGAAGACATGACGCAATGCCTGCATAAACCGCCGCCGTATTTCAACAGAACTAACGTTAAATACCACACATGTATGCAAACAAGTCACCAAAGCTGCTCGATAATTTTCCGGAATTTTGAATTATCATTCACCGCTCTCGTGATAGCCGGAAAAAGGCAGGTGTTGGGCGAGGTTAAATTGTCAAATACGGAAAGAGATCACACGAGAGCGGCAAATGCAAATGCATGTACTTAAATGTCTGAAAATATCGAGTGGCTTACAAAACCATGATTGATCGGCGTGATATTATTCTCTTTGGTGAGTTTCATGCATGGAAGTGTAGTACTTAAGTTTGTTCTATTGAAATACGGCGACTGTTGCTTATGCAGGCATGATGTCTTCAGAAACCTCTCTTGATGGGGTCGATCCGGATATCTACCTATAAAGGAATGCGACGTAACTCTATGGTAGAAACACAGATGCTCGCAGCTAATTATCGCATATAGCTATATTGCTG
This sequence comes from Cyrtodaria siliqua, assembly GCA_037043455.1. NCBI lineage: Eukaryota > Metazoa > Mollusca > Bivalvia > Adapedonta > Hiatellidae > Cyrtodaria > Cyrtodaria siliqua. The sequence goes on along the minus strand of JAWPHD010005684.1, from coordinate 148,139 downwards.
CACGAATGATGTCAACTGGTTTCATGGTTTATGTTGATGATGTAATTTCTCAGGCTTATCTTGTACTATATAGCATCGGCTTATCTTGGATTATTGTGCATCGGCTTATCTTGTACTATATAGCATCGGCTTATCTTGGATTATTGTGCATCGGCTTATCTTGTACTATATAGCAGCGGCTGATATTGTACTATATAGCATCAGCTTATCTTATATTATACAGCATCGGCTTATATTGTATTATATAGCATCGGCTTATCTTATATAATACAGCATCGGCTTATATTGTATTATATAGCAGCGGCTTATAATGTATTATATAGCAGCGGCTTATATTGTACTATATAGCATCGGCTTCTATTGTACTATATAGCAGCGGCTTATTTTGTATTATAAAGCATCGGCTTCTATTGTACTATATAGCAGTGGCTTATCTTGTACTATATAACATCGGATTATCTTGTATTATATAGCAGCGGCTTATATTGTACTATATATCATCGGCTTCTATTGCATTATATATCAGCGGCTTATATTGTACTATATAGTATCGGCTTATCTTGTATTATATAGTAGCGGCTTATCTTGTAATATAGAACATCGGCTTATCTGGCATTATATTGTACTATATATCATAGGCTTCTATTGCATTATATAGCAACGGCTTATATTGTACTATATAGCATCTGCTTATCTTGTATTATATAGTAGCGGCTTATCTTGTAATATAGAACATCGGCTTATCTTGTACTATAAAACAGCGGCTTACCTTGTACTATATAACAGCGGCTTTTCTTGTACTTTATATCATCGGCGTATAGCAGCGGCTTATTTTGCACTGTATAGCAGCGGCTTATATTGTACTATATAGCAGCGGCTTATCTTGTACTATATAGCAGCGACTTATCTTGTACTATATAGCATCGGCTTATATTGTACTATATAGCAGCGGCAGATATTGTACTCTATATAAGCGGCTTATCTTGTACTATAAAGGAGCATCTTATCTTGTACTCTATAGCATCGGCTTATCTTGTACTATATAGCAGCGGCTTATCTTGTACTATAAAGCAGCGCTTATCTTGTACTATATAGCAGTGGCTTATCTTGTACTATATAGCAGCGGCTTATCGTGTACTGTACAGCAGCGGCTTATCCTGTACTATACAGCATCGGTTTATCTTGTACTATACAGCTGCGGCTTATCTTGTACCATACAGAATCGACGGTTAATCTTGTACTATACAGCAGCATCTTATCCTGTACTAAACAGCATCGGCTTAGCTTGTTCTATACAACATCGGCTTATCTTGTACTATACAGCAGCTTCTTGTCTTGTACTATACATATACATAATCGGCTTATCTTGTATTATACAGTATCGGCTTATCTAGTACTATATAGCAATGGCTTATCTTGTACTATATAGCAGCGGATTATCTTGTACTGTACAGCATCGGCTTGTCTTGTACTATACAGCATCACCTTATCGTGTATTATAGAGCATCGGTTTATCTTGTACTATAGAGCAGCGGCTTATCTTGTACTATATAGCATCGGCTTATAAGTTTAATTACACTAAATCAACTGGATGTGCTCGCCTGGTGCAGTCGCAAGTAGTTCTGTATTAAAGAGTGCTAATCTTTTTTTCTTTAAAAACTTCTTTTAGTGCAGTTTCCTTTTATTTTTTGACTGTAACTGTATTCTGGACATGTTGTTGATATTTGAAAATGCAGCTCATCATGTTTTTGACAGTTTTTTATTTAACTTTGAGAAGTGAAAGTAGACAGGGTATGAAATTGCAAGGGGTAAAATAGTGTTGACCTTTGAACCGGTGCTAGTATACAACTGAAGAAATGTTTCTTAGAAGGTATTAAACCCCCTATTTCCTTGTTGATGTTTAATGGCAGACATGTTTATTTGCATGATAAAGTAAGTTTCCCAGAATTCTAACGAGGTTTGAGTTTTTAACAGGTTGTCAACATTCTAACTTTACTATGGAAGGGCAATGGAGACTCATTTACGCTATAATAACCTTATATTATACTATATAACAGCGGCTCATATTGTACTATATAACAGCGGCATATCTTGTACTATACAGCAGCGGCTTATCTTGTACTATACAGCATCGGCTTATCCTATACTGTATAGCATCGGCTTATCTTGAACTATATAGTATCGTCTTATCATGTACTATAAAGGAGCGGCTTATCTTGGATTATTGTGCATCGGCTTATCTTGTACTATATAGCAGCGGCTTATCTTTTACTATATAGCTGCGGATTATCTTCTTATACTATACAGCAGCGGCTTATATTGTTCTACATAACATCGGCTTATTTTGTACTATACAGCAGCGGCTTATGTTATACCAGACAACAGTGGCTTGTCTTGTACTATACACAATCGGCTTATCGTGTACTATACAGCATCGGATTATTGTGTACTATATAACATCGGCTTATCTTGAACTATATAGTAGCGGCTTATCTTGTAATATAAAGTAGCGGCTTATCTTGGATTTTTGTGCATCGGCTTATCTTGTACTCTATAGCATCGGCTTATATTGTACTATATAACAGCGGCGTATATTGTCTTATATAGTATCGGCCTATATTGTATGATATAGCATCGGCTTATATTGTATTATATAGCATCGGCTTATCCTGTACTATACAGCATCGGTTTTTCTTGTACGATACAGCATCGCCTTATCTTGTTCTATACAGCATCTTCGTATCGTGTACTATACAGCATCGACTTATTTTGTACTATATAGCATCGGCTTATTTTGTACTATACAGCATCGGCTTATTTTGTACTATATAGCATCGGCTTATCTTGTACTGTATAGCAGTGGAGTATCTTGTACTGTATAGCATCGGTTTATCTTGTACTGCATAGCACCATTTTATCTTGTACTATATAACAGAGGCTTATTGTGTACTATATAGCATCGGCTTATCTTTTACTATATAGCATCATCTCATCTTGTACCCTTTTACTATATAGCATCGGCTCATCTTGTACTATATAGCAGCGGCTTATCTTGTATTATATAGCATCGGCTTATCTTGTACTATATAGTTGCGACTAATTTTGTGCTATATAGCAGCGTCTTATTTTGTGCTATATAGCAACGTCTTATCTTGTACTATATAGCAGCATCTTATCTTGTGCTATATAGCAGCGATTATCTTGTGCTATATAGCAGCGCTAATCTTGTGCTATATAGCATCGGCTTACCTTGTACTATATAGCAGCGATTATCTTATGATATATAGCAGCGTCTTATCTTGTACTATATAGCATCGGCTTATCTTGAAAGTTATAACATCGGCTTATCTTATGATATATAGCAGCGTCTTATCTTGTACTATATAGCATCGGCTTATCTTGTACTATATAGCAGCGACTTATCTTGCACTATATAGCAGGGTCTTATATTGTACTGTGTAGCATCGGCTTCTCTTGTACTACATAGCTGTGGCTTATCTTGTGCTATATAGCAGCGGCTTATTTTTTGATATATAGCATCGGCTTATTTAGTACTATATAGCAGCGCTTATCTTATGATATATAGCAGCGTCTTATCTTGTACTATATAGCAGCTTCTTATCTTGTACAGTGTAACATCGGCTTCTCTTGTACTAAATAGCAGACGCTTATCTTGTACTATATATAATGGGATTATCTTGTACTATATGGCAGCGGCTTATCTTGTACTATACAGTATCGGCTTATCTTTTACTAAACAGCAGCGGTTTATAATGTACTATAAAGCATCGGCTTATCATGTACAATACAGTATCGGCTTATCTTGTACTATACAGCAGAGGCTTATCTTGTACCATACATAATCGGTTTGTCTTGTATTATACAGCATATGCTTATCTTGTACTATATAGCACCGGCTTATCTTGTACTATATAGCATCGGCTTATCTTGTACTATATAGCACCGGCTTATCTTGTACTTTATAGCAGCGGCTTATATTGTATTATATAGCATCGGCTTATCTTGTACTATATAGCAGCAGCTTATATTGTATTATATAGCATCGGCTTATCTTGTACTATGTAGCAGCGGCTTATATTGTACTATGTAGCATCGGTTTATCTTGTACTAAGTATCAGTGGCTTATCTTGTACTATATATAATCGGCTTATCTTGCACTATACGGCAGAGGTTCATCTTGTGCTATACGGCATCGGTTTATCTGGTACTATACAGCATCGGCTTATCTTGTACTTAACATTACCGTTTACTATTGTACTATACAGCAGCGGCTTATCTTGTACTATACAGCATCGGTTTATCTTGTACTATACAGCTGCGGCTTATCTTGTACTATACAGAATCGACGGTTAATCTTGTACTATACAGCAGCATCTTATCTTGTACTAAACAGCATCGGCTTAGCTTGTTCTATACAACATCGGCTTATCTTGTACTATACAGCAGCGGCTTATCTTGTACTATACATAATCGGCTTATCTTGTATTATATAGTATCGGCTTATCTTGTACTATATAGCATCGGCTTATCTTGTACTATATTGCAGCGGCTTATCTTGTACTATATAGCAGCGGCTTATCTTGTACTATATAGCAGCGTCTTATCTTGTACTATTTAGCTTCGGCATACCTTGTACTATATAGCAGCGACTTATCTTGTACTGTACATCATCATCTTATCTTGTATTATATAGCATCGGCTTATCTTGTATTATATAGCATCTGCTTATCTTGTACTATATAGCAGTGGCTTATCTTGTACTATATAGCAGCTGCTTATTTTGTACTATATAGCATCGACTTATCTTGTTCTATATAGCAGCGGCTTACCTTGTATTATATAGCAGCGGATTATCTTGTACTATAAAGCCTCGGCGTATCTCGTACTATATAGCAGCGGCTTATCTGGTGCTATATAGCCGCGGCTTATCGTGTACTATATAACAGCGGGTTACCTTGTACTATATAGCAGCGGCTTACCTTGTATTATATAGTATCGGCTTACCTTGTACTATATAGCAGCGGCTTACCTTGTATTATATAGCAGCGGCTTACCTTGTATTATATAGCATCGGATTATCTTGCACTATATAGCATAGGCTTATTTTATATAATTTAGCAGCGAATGATCTTGTATTATATAGCAGCGGCTTATCTTGTATTATATATCAGCGGCTTATATTGTACTATATAGCATCGATTTATCTTGTACTATACAGCATTGGCTTACCTTGTATTATATATCAGCGGCTTATGTTGTATTATATAGCTTCGGCTTATCTTGTACTATATAGCCGCGGCTTATCTTGTACTATATAGCAGGGGCTTATACTGTACTATATAACAGTGGCTTATCTTGTACTATATAGCAACGGCTTATCTTGTACTATATAGCATCGTATTATCTTGTACTATATAGCATCGAATTAGCTTGTATAGCAGCGGCTTATCTTATACTATATAGAAGCGGCTTATCTTACTTTATATAGCATCGGCTTATCTTGTACTATATAGCATCGGCTTATTTTGTGCTGTACAGAATACAACCTTACCGTACTGTGTAAATGTCATCCAACTGAAACTACTAATAAATATTCCATGATTAATTTCATTGTAGTTGATTACCGGTATTAGTAAGATCATGTGCTTGTTTGTTTAAGCTAAGTGTCAGTCAGAACACACGACTGAATGTGTTCGTTTCCCGGTAGTCTTTAATGGAATGTCAGAGTTACTTTAAATGTCAGTATTGTATAATTTGTATAACACTGCGAACTACTTCTTATAATAATAACAATAGCTCAGTAATTTACTGAAAAGTACCATATTAATAAACACACTTTGCAATTATATACGTCTGTTCATATTGGTTTCTAACTTCAAGTGTTAGGTTAACATTTTATATGTAAAACGATAATTGAAGTAAAGTCTTCAGTACGTATATACTACCTGTACACGTGTCAATGTTGCACAGTTCCACTTCCTGATTATTATACGTCATTGTTGCATTGCCGTGACCTTGACCTCAAACCGCCACCACATTCAACAGTACAAGATCTCAAATTTGACCACGGATCCCAATTACTACTTGTATTTAAAATAGGACAACAACATATCACTTCACAATGTATATACTTGTACGTATTTAAATTTATCATATGTATTTAGCCATAACGTCTTACGATTACCTGTTATATTTAGGTTTCAAAGTTATTAAATAAATGTCAAGTTATGATACTTTGCTACGTTTAAAGGGACACTGTCCGCAAGTAAGCAGATATTGAGCATAACCAAATAACTGGCTGACTTTTATTCAGTGAAATGTATACATGAAAACATGAGGATAGACCCTAAGAAGTATGTAGGAATACATTCGTGAGTATGAAAAAAAAAAGTTTTAATTATTATATGTAAATAAAGTGGGACCCACAATATTTACCTTTTCACGTGATCACGTGACTTCCATTAGCGCATTAGGTTTTCACCACAGTATGTATTGCGAAATATGTATAGCCCGCTTAGCTCAGACGGAAGCGTTGGCGACCACTTTACGCTCACGCACACTATTATTACGGCGAGTGTAATTTTAGTTTGGGCTGCGAGTTCAAACGCACAAAGCGGATTTACATTTTTATGTACCGCGATTGAATTCCGTTAAACAATCTTGCTTTTAATTAGTAAATATTCAATAATGTTAGTGTGTAATGTTTGCGAACATAATTATTGTGTGTTTTATAAGCTAAAAGTTACGGACAGTGTCCCTTTAAACAATTAGTCAGCTCAGTTCTATATGTGTTTTATATAGCAAACGACCAACCTATACCAGTTAATTTCGAAACTGCGCAACGCCATCGTAACATAATTATACAAGTCAATAACGTCATCGTTACATATATATACAAGTCAAGAACGCAATCGTTACATATACAAGTCAAGACGGTGTAATATGCCATGATTGTGATGTTAAAATGTCTGCAGGAAATGTGTTAAAGTGTATACTAACTTTTGTTTTAAACTATCAATTCCGTCACAGGTTGTAGGACCGGCCAGTTGAACAAGACGTACTTCATTTTCTCAATAAACATGTGTACTAAATTTATTTTATTCAGTCCTAAACAAAAAGGACGTCAAATTAGAAGTAAAGAATTAAAAAACTTTGAAAGTCGGAAGAAATGAAGTCGGAAGTCCCTCCAGAAGGCTTCCATCAAATAGAAATGCTCAAGTTTATAGTACTGACATACTGGAATACCACGCCGTAGACATGACAGTATAGCCCCAGATAGACACGTTATTCTAACACCGGGTCGACCAGTCCTAGCCCTACCCTTTATATTCTGAGCGTCAAGCAGTTTGGCCACTAGCAACCTTTTTATGAAGTCTTAGAATGACCCGGCCATAGTTTGAATACCCGACCTCCCGCATGCGATGTGTACGCTACTGTAATTACGCCAGAGATAAATGTACGAGGACTGTTTTTCTGAGTTGGCAGCTCATATAATTTAATTCAAAATTGTGCAAGGCGTTAGACGTTTATAAACATCGCATATTATCCAAGGCGTTAGACGTTTATAAACATGACATATTATCAACACATGTTTATTAACATAGACTAACGGTGGCCGAGTGGTTAACATCCATATGTTTGTAACACGTCCAAGGTCCCGGGTTCGATTCCCAGTGGGGTCACATCTCAGGTTTTAAAACGCACTAACAAACGCACTAAAAACGCACTCCCGTAGTATCTTACTCGGGAAAGGTTCTTTTAAAGAAAGCCATCATTTAAGCCGTATGTAAACCCGTCTTTCTCGTTGCAAGAAGGCCATACCCCGTGCACGTTTAAGCTCGAAGTGTCACCACCCCCACCCACGGGTTCGATTACCAGTGGGGTCACATCTCAGGTTTTTAAAAACGCACTAACAAACGCACTAAAAATGCACTCCCACAGTATCTTACTCGGGAAAGGTACTTTTAAATTACGCCATCTTTCAAGCCGTATGTAAACCCGTCTTTCCCGTTGCAGGAAGACCATAACCCGTGCACGTTTAAGCTCGAAGTGTCACCCCCAACCCCCACACCCCTCCCCACCCCCACCCCACCCCACACACACACCACCACCACCCCAACACATATATTTCATTATAGTTAATATTTAAATTACGTAATATGCCGTAAAAGTTTCTATTCACGTTTTATCACTAACTCATTTTTACATAAGTGTATCCTCGTCAAGAAAATAAAAGTATACCACAATGTTTCACTTACCCCGAGATAACTCGTCCTGATCCGTTTTCACTATACTGTAAACCACATATCCTGTAACTACGCTTGATATCACCGAAAAAGCCAGTGCAATGGCGGCTATCAGACAAACTAATTTCCAAGAAATAAGTCCATGTTCCTTTATCGTGTGTGATTGATTGATTGAATTGGATTTTATAGTCGCACCAACAGCTAAGGTCATATGGCGACTTTCCAGCTTCCATTGTTGGAGGAAGACCCCAGGTGCCCCTCCGGGCAATTTTTGTGCACGGGCGGGCACCTGGGTAGAACCAACGACGTTCCGCAAGCCAGCTGGATAGCTTCCTCACATAAAGATTCCTAGACCCCTGAGGGATCGAACCTACAGCGGTGAGGGGCAAGTGATTTCAAGTCAGAGACGTTAACCACTCGGCCACGGACGCCCCTTATCGTGTGTGGCGGTGGCTTAGTACTGTTTCTATTAAATCGCAAGGGTTCATACCCGTCTTCACCTGTTGGTACAGTTAGTAAAGTTGGTACAGTATGGAGTTCTATTTGGCCAATATCAGTTGGAATAATAGTATTTTCATATGTCTTCTTCATTGTAGTGTAGTTTATATACCAAATCAGTAAACAACAGTAAACACCACTGACACGAACGTTTAAAATTAAACACTTTCTTACGTTAGTAATTCTACTTAACGAATTATATGTATTAACAAGGTCACGCATAAATTGAGACATGGCGCAATTTTAACATTAAAGTAATACTTCCTACTTAACGAACGCAACTATTTGAAAAGTATTAAATATCAAACATAATAAAGTGCAATACAAATTTCATTGAAGATATAACCTGAAAAACCCGCCTGATCACACTCGTCTACATTTTATAAAGGCGCTTTGTGAAAATCCGAATAGAGTTACCGAAGAAACGCATGTCTATTAAAGATAGATCCTTTACAGGGCTGAGATTCAATTAGCGTTATTCAATTTGTTTGTATATATACATCACAAAAAGCAGCCGTGCATATAGATATTATGCAAGTCATGCCTCGTATACATCATAATGAATATATATATGCGTTAAAACGACCAACTCAATAAACTACACGGTGACAGCCAGTGTTTGTAGTTAATACCAATATAAGAAAAAAGAGTTAGTCTAATGTACACACCAAGACCAATTGAAAAAAACGGTCGTGTTTCTAAAGCTGTATTACGGCACAGAATCCTCCAAACACTTGTGTCAGAAATTGTTTTCGTTTGGTTAGCTAAAGGCATGTGTTCCCTATATACAAAATGGCCATTTTCTCCATAAGAGAGCATTTCTGAACGCTGAAGCCATATTCACAATAGAATACAACAAAGCTGTATGTAATTGCTATGACATTCCAATACTTGTAAATAAAATTATTGTGAAAATAGCTTAAATTTAGTTTTCAACTACCAATTAAATTTTGCTTTGTTGCACTCATTTTAGAAACTAGTTATTTAAGTATAATAACAAATATTCTCTATAATGCAGATAGCCGACAGTTGTACATGTATATACACAGATTGCATAAAGCGACATATGAAAATCTTAATGTTTTAAAAACTTGTGGCTGCCCGTTATTTGTTGTTATTTTTTTATGTTTTTACATAAATGGCATATATGCAATTCATTGATAATAATTTGTCGAATATTGCACTAATAATGTATTTAAAACGTTGAAAACTTGAAAAAGTCCTATCTTTTCAGTATTTACCGATATACAGAAGGTTTAAAGTGGAAAAGCTTTAAAAGCTGCTTTAATAGATCATGTGCTTATATTATCGCATGATAAATACTTTAAGATTGGCGCGTGTCCTTTTAATATTTTCATAAATATGGTAATTTAGCAAAATCTGACTTTCCATAGGCGTACGTAGGTGTTTTTCCCGTAAAAAGATTATTTCAATGCAATTTGTCGAACACATTGAATCAGTTTTTCGCGTTTGAAAAAAAGAATGTTTGATCTGAAGGTTACATAGTGTTTGCAATATAGTCGTTGAAATTGCCTTTGATGAACGAATAACATTAAATTGTTTATTCAGAATAAACAAAGTGGCTGCGCCTTACCATACTATAACTTCCAATAAATGTAATTTAGAATACGGACATGGTCATTAAGTACACCATACTACAATAAATACTGAAAAGGGGGTCCATTGGGAGCAACAAACACAAACAAGAGATAAAAGTAGCAGATTCGGTCTGTTCATTAGAGGTAAATTAATGTGCGGTGTAACATCTCTCCAGCCTCTTAGCACCGGCTTAGGCGATATTCTACTTTAAAGCCGCAAAGATTGGGCTTGCTGATCCCAAAGGACCAATAATTAATAGCACTACTAATTTGTAGTTGGGGCGATTTTTACAGCCGCCAAACAGCACTACACAAACGCTAGTGTGAATGTCAATAAATACTGAAAAGGAGATCACTTGGAAACAACAAACACAAACAAGAGATAAAAGTACCAGACTCGGTTTTATTGAGTCTGCTCATGATAGGTAATGTAGAGTGCAACACCTCTCACGTCTCCTACAACCGGCTAAAACGATATTCTGCTTTATAGCGAACAGATTTGGCTTGATGATCCCAAAGGACCAGTAAGTAATAACACCACTGATTTGTAGTCGGGGCTATAGAGATTGTCTAAGCTCGTTGAATATGTATGAACCTCAATAAACCTTCTCGGTGTTTAAATAAATCAACTCTCTGAGAACAGACTCCATCTATTACTTGTTTATAGAATGATCTTCATTATATCATCAGCATATTTAATTTAAGGAAGTGTTGACTTCAATCCCCGTAGCAACACAAGTATCATGTATTCGAACACATACTAAATGTCATTATCAAAAAGACGCAATAAATGGACATATTTTCTTTTTCGAGAGAAAAGGGTTTTTCATATTATAATAACATCAAATAATATCGTTTCTTTCTACGTTGGCCCCCGTTTGAGAGTATATCTAGTGGAAGTAGGAGCGGTTAAACTCTTGGTTTACTGTCAAATTGTTTCTCGTGACTTACAACCCATATATAATGCAGTTTTATAGCGAACCTTTTTAATTTTTTAAGCTGACATAGACAATGTATCATAAAAAACACACCCATTCACTGAAACATATTATATCCTATGCGAGATTCGAACTCATGAACTTCGGATTGGGTCCATTTACTTCAACACTAGGCTATAGGGTCAGATGATAAATAGAGTTATATTTATCGATGTAATGTTAGCATTGTATACGTTATCTTTTGTTTACTATATGTGTGTGATTAAATGCGTTTCTAAGTGCACACCTACACCAAAGTCCTTTGAAAAAACGAACCAAAAAATAGAGATTACAAATTCCAACATTTCAATAGTATATCTGAAAATATGCGTATGTTTTGCGTATGTTTTGCGTACATTTAGAAATGACCCAAAGTCCGTTATTAAACTAATATATCATTAAATGAAAAGTAATACTTCAGCTGGTTATTTGCTACTTTAACGACGTTGGCTTGCCAATTTTTGACATTGTCGGGTCTTTTAATATTCGTAATTATATAATTGTTTCGTGTTGTTGGCTTTGTAATCATAGTACATATTGTTATATTGTATGATTTAAGTCAGTAAGATATCAGTTTTTAAGAAAACTAATTTTAAATATGTTTTTTTTCCGTGATATGTGACCATAGTAAACATATGGAGCATGGGTAACTCTGAGTGAAATATATTCCTTTTTTATATAATTTTGTTTTCTTAATTTTTAAATAATGGTGTACATTTTTAAAAGTACATACGCAGCTTATTTCAATAAATACCTCAATGTAAAACATTCAAATTTAAATATGCGTAATTTAAAGAACGTTTTAAAATAATTATGAAAATGTTTCATGTCTAAATATCTCCACTAATTAATGAAATTTGGAGTTTGAAAAAGATGTCTTCTACAAAAGCTTCTAGAAAAAGACAAAATGCGTTGTGAAAGAAATGGCATTGCCATACTGCACGTATTATAAGTTAATAAAACACTACATAAATGTTAATAAGTATTTAATAAATGAGTTAAAGAACTGTTCACAGAAACACGCCGCATAAGAATAATGTCATACATTTTGATACTTGAAAAAAACGGGATGAAAAAGGGAAAGCAAATGAGAACGTCCCTAACAATCAACAACAACAACAACAACCTTTATTTGGCTCAGGTTACAACATACAAAGTATGGCAACAAGGTGAGTATAAATTACAGAAAATACATGTGATATCACAGGCAATCTTGCCACATATGAAAATCATATGATTCTCATATGATTTTCACATGAAAGGTTTCATATGAGAATCAACAAAAAGGAGCCACATATGATTTTCATATGAAATCTTTCATATGATTTTCATATGAAATCTTTCATATGATTTTCATATGAGAATCATATGATTTTCATATGAAAGGAGTTTCATATAATTTTCATATGAAATGCATATGATTTTCATATGAATTTCATATGAACTTCATATGAGAATCATATGAAGCTCCTTTCATATGAAAATCATATGTAAAGTATCATATGAGAATCACATGAATCTCCTTTCACATGAAAATCATATGAAAAGCATATAGGCCAGTAATTATAGCCAAAAATAAGAGTCAAGGTCAAACAAATTCCAACAGAAAGTATTTTAGGGTTTTTAGAATCACTGACATGTAATGAGTTTCAGAAAAAAAGTCCTCAAGATAAAGATGGTGGAAAACACTAAAATTTTGGGTAAAAGTTGCGTTTTTAAGAGAAAATCTCCGGAAACTGGAATAATTTTATAAAAATTCATTTGAGCAAATAGGAATCATTTAATAGTGCGGAAATGCTCTTCCAAATGCATCTCTATGTAAATCAAGGTTTTATAGATGGATATTAGGTTAATAATATGAGATTTTGGGGCAAAACTTGTAATACATTTGGTGTTACTAGGCTATAAATGAAACAAAATACTAAATAAGCTATAAACAATTCGTTTGTTACTGTTTTGCACAGAGAAAGGTACAGAGATGTCCCAGAAAAAAAGTGCTTTTGAATACGACGATCTAAAATACTAAAATACTTTATTTTTGGGTTTTAAAATGTGATTTTCATAAAAAAAAACACGCTGAAAACAGGAATCATTTTGTAATAAGATGTTTGAACATAAACTAATCTAATGGAAGTAATAAAATGGTGCACAATTATATATACAAATGTTTCATTGTATCGTATGTTAATGTCGAAGTTCACATTGTGAGATTTTGGGGCAAAATGTTGAAAAAAATGAAATAAAATCGTTGACTTCTGTGATACAGTCATAGTACAGTAGCCCGTTTTATGGAACATCATACGACGATTTTGCTCTTAAGTCAAATTATTAAATTTATTGCTATAAAAAAGTTCATAAACATGTTTTTCAACTGTCTAATACATATATTGTTCATTCAATATTTACACCCTTAATTGTTTGCTTCAAATGCTTTTAAGAAAAATGATGGAAGGTAGTTTATTTTGACTTGAAAATACAGCATATTATATTCATTTTAAAGTGAGAGAACCTTCTTCCAAACCCATCTTCATGTGAAACACGGAATTAGAGATCGATAAGACGCTAATTAAATTAGAACAATTGTCCTTCATCAAAAATCACTGAAGAAGAATCACAAATAAGTATTTCAACAAATGTAATTGAAGTGAAAAAATGGTGTATAAAACGTACATTACATATGTTTGATAATAAGTAAATAAGATGCTCAAATTGCGAGGTCAGGGTCAAAACGTGAAACAGAAATGAAGAAAAAAACACCAATGTTTTTGTGATACAATCAAATTACTGGGCTTTAATAATGAAGTATGTATGAACTAAAAGAGACTTTTTAAAAAATACTCGGTCTACATTTGGAATCACACCTATGTGTTTCGATAAAAATCTTAACATTGTGTTATCCGGAAATCAACGGGACAGAAAATAGTTCACTGTTGCTGTATTCTAAACAGTATGGTCGTTAGCCACACGTGTAAAATGTAAGATCTGCATTGCATGTTTGTTACTACAATAAAGATGAAGGTTATATCAGCGATTCCATGTAAATAATATATATATAGATCTATCGGCCAAATGGCATTGTAACACTGATGATAATTTCGGGTTTGACTTTTAATGGCTTTTGGAGGGAATCTGCTGGGGTCTAGGGCGCCGCCATATTAGTATGATATAGCCAGTATGGATTCCTTTTACATAAATTCAAAATATAATTCTATGGAATTTATCATTTCTAACGGTTTCCCACACAGCAATGAGCAACGATGTCAGTATCCAAGGGTATGATGAATGGAAATACTTTTTTTGCGAAACAATGCGAGGTCGCTGAAAACCAGAATCGTTTTTTAAATCGTTTTAGCTTAAACAAAAAATACCATGATTGTCACAAAATGTTCCACTATTCAATGTACATAATTATATCAAAGTATTTCGTTGTATATGAAATTAAGAAGAATGCTCAAACCGTGATTTCTTTTTTGACGTCTTGCTTAACAATTGCATATAATCACCCTTTTCATACACAAAGTACTTGGTTATAAACTAAGATCATTTTCTTGTATCAGTTTTGCGCATTATAAGTGTTGCGCGGGGCAGAGTATTTGAGATGTAGGATGAAGTTTCCCATCATGCATGCCTCGGGAGCGAACCAACTGGGCGGAGGCATGTGGCTCCAAAGCCATGGCCATATCCACTGGGTTAGCGAGGCCTCTTGTTTGTAACCAAGCTTGTATACATATGTAAATACATGTATATTGCTTTTTATAGAGTGTGAGGCGTTAATTCCAAAATACAATTTGTATATTACCGTACAAAGTTATTTTCGAAAGATAATAATAGCGATGGATATGCATGTTTTACAAGTGTAGTAATATTAGTGCTACAGCTGGAACCACCAGTTGTGCAAAGTTGTACCAAACATTTTCGTACAAGGGATGTCTGATAGTTAGCTTAATCTATGGATTATCCCACTAGTAACACACTAGTCTTCCATCACAATCATCATCTTTTAAATAACATATATACCTTGGTGTTTTCACAAATATTTGCTTCTCGGAAGTGTGGGAATTGCATTTTGATGAAAGGTTATATACATTATGAACAACCTTAACAATGTAATCAGAGTGTACATTTATAGCATTGAATGTGTAACATGTTTTTTGTAGAAAGCATTGAATCTCATGTATGCAGTGCCAAAATGTAAGCTCTATGAATTCTATAGAAATCGAGATTCATTTAAATTATATTTTTAGTTATTTGATCCCTCTTTTCTTACATAAACAAGCAATAATATTAGGTGATGTGAACAAAAGCTCCTACAACTTCGACATGAGTATTGCGCAAACTTTCAAAATTGAATTTCATACAGTTACTTTGAATGTGTTTTTAAAACTTATCATACAGTTTCCGGTAGTCCTTTTCATTAAAATGTAATTATCACACTTAAAGATAAAACATATTGCACCATTTTAATATAAGTTACCATATATGCTATTTAAATGATTATAAACCCTGTTGTAATGAGTGCTTGAACAATATTTCCAGCACATATTCAATGAAGTGTATACAGTATGTGTATCAAAAGGTTATAAATACATATGTATGTAATTACATCATGTTTTTCCTTCATTATATTATATATAAAATTTCCAAATGATGTAAACGTGATCCATGGTCGTAACCATTGTAACTAGACATTTATTTATGTATGTATGTGTCTGTTATGTTCCCAAAATGTAGAATAAAAGTACTGGACTATTTGAAGTAGTATATATTATTTTGTATAATATATATGAATGACCGGTCAATAATTTTGACTACTGGTATATGATGGCTTGTAATAAAGTATTTAATGACGGCTTGTAATAAAGTAGTAGAATGGCTTATACCATAGTAGAACTATTTTTGCCTCCACTGTATGAAAAGATCGTGTGAACTATTGCTCACGACCGAAGGTAGGGGGACTTAAAAGATCACCAAGGGATCTCTACTTTTGGCCTTGGGTATTAGTTCACATGATCTCAATATAACTCGGGGGGAAAATAACCAATGCCAAAAGTAGTACCTTAAATGATTTAACCCTCAGAACTTTATTTTTCAATGATGAAAAATTGTCTGTACTTTACCATAACACCTTAAAAACGAAGAGAAATATTGTGAATATTGCCAATGATTAAACCCACCTAGTATCATGTTGTACTGGATTCCTGTAATACGTCTTGCGTAATAATCTGTGCCACACTTCCCTTGACACACCACCTCTGTGATTTCAAATCAGCCTGAAACATAGATACACTTGTAACCTCTCACCTTTATTATTTATGGTTGGGGTTTCCTAATCCAAACGATTAGTGAGGCGGGGTAGATATTAAAGATCACCAACCTCAACAGTCTTTAACTTGACCTTTTTGTCAAATGTTCGTGCACTTAAATGGACTTTTATTTTATTTTTATCCTGTCTTATTAAATGAGCAACACTAGTAAAACGTATTTATGTACACAATATACTTCTTTCAGGTATTACACGCATAGTTTTTCATAACAATATATAGGAATCATCTGTACGATCTCGGCTGTCACAAAAACATAACAATGGCTGTAACTTTTTCCTTTCCTCATATTTCCTCAATATTTCTATATTTACACTTCATGTGACCTTTGCAGTATATAAAGGTCATAATCATAGCTCAGGTCAGTTTGTTCAGTCATGTTTTAATCTTAACTTTTTCTATAATCTGTTCATGTCTTCATCAAACTAGGCCCTGTATTTAAACGGATTAAAACAGGTTCAGCAATAAAAGTGAACTAGTAGTAAGTGACAAATTCCCCAGAAAAATGTATTTGTCCTCCAAGTGAAATCTTGACCTTTGCGGTATTGGCCTGATTATTGGACACAACACACCTTTTCATTGTATAAAGTATACGTGTGTCAAGTTTCATGCAATTCCCTTTGGTATTTTCAAAGATTATTGCAGGGTTCTCCACAGGATTATTTTCAAGCATAGTGGCATATACCGCGTGCTGGGGGAGAGGTTACGAGAGGGGGATACCCCCCTCCTGTGAGGGGGATACCCCCCTCCTGTGTTCGATTTTTTTGGCTTTTAGTAACTGCCTGTATTGACGGTGAGGCACTCTTGTGTGTGATATTAGTGATGTTAGGAAGCCATATATATATATATATATATTTATGATAATAAACAATAATAAATAATCCATCATGTCCATGTTTTAAGACTTTTATTTAAAAAAAAACTCATAAAAATATTTACTAAAATAAGTTCATACACAATAATACAACTTAAACATCAACACAACATGCAACATCTAAAGTATTCTTCCCTACTGTGGTATAATAAAAATGACATTTAATAGGTCTGAAACGTTTAATCTAAACTTACCTGGTGGAATATTATGGTACTTGGTAAGTTGGTATCCAAACAAGGTTGAATATATCCAAACAAATTTTTATGGGGCACCCTCATCATCCATACTGTACACATTTTCTGAAAGTAAAATTGGTGCCTATCAATACATATTTAAACTATACCCTTTACAGGTAACAGTTGTAGATATTAACCCGTTTTCAACAGATAGATTGATATAACATGCTAAAGCTGTTTCAGTTCTTAAAGGCCAAACAAAAATACACTATGTGTGTTTCCCTTAAGCTTTGAAAAAAGGTTAGGTAGGGATTTGTTTTAGAATCTCTGCCGAGTAGCAAAAATAAATTAAGATAAATTGATAATTATTAATAATAACTTTGTTGAAAAAACAATAACCAATAAATATGTTGTGTTTTAGGTAATTTTCAGTACATTTTAGGCTATATAATAGACTGGTCGATGTTTCAGGGCCGTCGTTTGACCGTTTCTTGGGCCGAAATTCGGCCCCACTCCCCTCAACTAAATGTATATATTTTTCCCCTTTTTCCTGTAAAAAATTCCCTTAAGAAAAAAAGAAATTCCCCTTTGATATGAAAACAACGCAAAATTTGCCTTCCTCGGTGCTCTGGCACCATTCCCCCAAAGTGAACCAGTACTGTATACCTCCCGTATACATATTAGCATAGACACTAAATAATATGAACCAGAAAACATTAATTTAATCTAAATTTGGAAAATATCATTATATCCTTTCTGCTCCAACATGTAACCGGTCCAAATCCATACGGAATAAGCGGAACCATCTGGGTATTTAATAAGGCCAAACAAAAAAAATACCTGTGTGGCCCGACCGACCCTAAAACTTTTTATGGATAAAAATAAAAAATAAAAATAAAAATTGTTCTGAACAATGATTTATCACAATATATCGAGGTAAACTGACATCATGAGAAACTTTATATCATCAACTTGTATGGGATTTATGAATTAAATACACGTAGAATCTGACAATATCTTGCTCCAAAATAAAAAAGCCTTCCGACCTACCCTATTTTTTTTAGAGCATGCAATAGGAAACACACCTATTTATGTTTTGGCCTAAGCAAACACACGAATGCATGTACTTACTAAACGTAAGTTTTTGAAGAACCCAAAAGATTGAAACTGGGTCTCCAACTCTGTAACAAGTGTAGCAATGCTCCAGCTGACAGCTCCATTTTGCACGGAGTATTTGACCAACCCACAAAACACACTTGCAAAAGTAAAGGTCCAACATACTGAAAGGAGAAATGTGACGTGAGCAAGAAAGTTTTTAAAAAGAATATATATATGGAGGCTCTTACATGAGTGCTCATTCATTATTGAATTTATTAAACGAGTTGGCAAAATGATATAATGCGAGGCTCTCGTCGAGCATTAAATCATTTTTGCTAACGAGTTTAATAAATTCAATAATGAATGAGAACGAATGTTAGATTCTATTTATCACATAACTTATAACGTCCCATTACGTCAGAAAACGTACATTAACGTGACGTCCATGACGTCATTAACGTTATGTTATACCACTAATGGAATATCGGAAATATTGGTGTTATTACACTCCCACACCGCATGTTATGTGATAAATATATGTACATTTCTAGTAATATCATATTACCACACTTAGCATTTTAAACAGGCCATTGTTATGGATATGAAACAATAGTGTCAAGAAGAACTGAGTGAACTGAATCAGGCAAACGCTTGTATAAACCTGTCATACATTGTTTACAGTTTGAATATGAATTAAACACGTTTTCTGAATTTTCGATCTTTTTCTGTTTGATAGGGTGGTCAATCAGAGAATGTTGTACACAATTTCTCAAGACCTTGCAGAGTAAAGTATAAACAATGCCGCAGCCCAGATGCCGTAATCACCAATTCGGAGAAATACATTTCCTAAATATGTTACTCGTGTAGCCTTTGACGTAAGATTTGAAGTTAATATCGACTGGTTAAGCCAAGTTTCAGAAAAGGCTAGTATGTCAAATTCGCTTAGCACTGTCCGTAAAACATCAAGTTTGTGAAACAGAAACTTTGAACATTATAGTGGACGAAAGACAAATGTCTTGTTAGGTCTAGTGAATCGATCGCAGAGGAGGAGTGAGAAGTCAAACTGGAATTTGATGATGAAGTTGGAGCGTGCTCTCACTATTGTCGGTTAACGTTAACCAATGTACACTTATTGTAAAGTATAGGGTAAATAATAAACAAATTGACAATTCAATATTATCAACTTGGTTTTGGATTAACGGATGTTTTCTCTTAATTAGGTGATATTGTTTGATTTCGTGAGAAATTTAATCGATAAAGTACGGCAAAGAGACTTATGTCGTCTTTGTAGATCGGTATGAGGACCAGTAATGTAATCAATATTGGAAAGTGAAACATCATATGAAACGAGTTTGCGTTGGCAACTGTGGTATTGCTAATTGTTTTCATGATATCCTTAGTAGTAAGATCAGAAACATCACAGTTGCCAACATACTGCATTTCTGTTTCCGGAATAATTCACCATTTTGATTACATGCCCGTACCGAGAGCACTGTACACTATCCCCATGTGTCAGCCCTAAAGAGAATAAACAAATAACAACTGAAAAAAGACTAAAGTTCATGTTAATTATATGTGAAAAGGAAGTCGGTTATGAGGATTTAACATATAGAAAATATATACAAGGATTAATGTAATTTTATGTATATATGTAAATGTGGTTATTTATCGTGTAAAACAGAGTATGATAATGGACCTTTGGAAACGGCCGAGCACGACACATAAGAAATATTGCAGTCTCGGTTTGATTGAGACTGTTCATGAGTGGTAGTGTAATATGCTAGCTACCGCTCACGCCCTCTAGCCCCGGGTTGAGCAGAACTCAATATTAATAAAATCAACAGCACAAAATTTTAACCATCCCGAATATGGCATGCATATGGTTGTGGACATGGAATGGAGTCACCCTTCTTAAATGTATTCCCCATGTCGTACGGCATATGGTCCCAGTATCTAATAAAATGACATGCCCCGAGGAGCGAAATAAACATAATGGAATTTAGTTGGGAGCAGCGGTTATGAAGCCTGCTTATAAAAAGCAGACAACATATCCTATGAGTGGTTAAACAATACCCAGAGCCTTTTATCGGCCGGAGTAGTGGAACCACCGAATCAAAAATTAAGTAAGAAAACAAAAGAAATTGAAAATGTACCACCGATAACTAACTATAAGTATCCGGTCCAGCGATCTCCAAAGTTCGAATGAATAACAGTACTGATTGCAAGCGCGGGGAGACGTTTTACTGTCGCCACACTGCACAAGCAACGCCACTGTGCTATAAAAAAGAGTATGATAATGGACCTTTGGAAACGGCCGAGCACGACACATATGAAATATTGCAGTCTTGGTTTGATTGAGACTGTTCATGAGTGGTAGTGTAATATGCTAGCTACCGCTCACGCCCTCTAGCCCCGGGTTGAGCAGAACTCAATATTAATAAAATCAACAGCACAAAATTTTAACCATCCCAAAGATGGCATGCATATGGCGGTGGACATGGAGTCACCCTTCTTAAATGTATTCCCCATGTCGTACGGCATATGGTCCCAGTATCTAATAAAATGAAATGCCCCGAGGAGCGAAATAAACATAATGGAATTTAGTTGGGAGCAGCGGTTATGAAGCCTGCTTATAAAAAGCAGACAACATATCCTATTTAAGTCCACCATTAAATCAGCTGTTAATAGTAGATTGTTTAATGTATGTCTAGCTTCAAATGTTGATTGACGTACTACTCACGTCATGTATGTTCTGACTTGAAATGCACCACGTTGCGGTATACAAAAATGAGATATAGGGTCCTATAGAAACCACAGCGTCCGCACGCAATAGCATCGCATGTTGGACAAACAGGTCGATCCTTAAAAGTTCGATTTTGTGTACACAAAAATAATGCAAGTTATCTTAAAAAGTTAAAACATTACCGGTTGAATATATATTTTTTGATAATGATGCTACTAAAAGCTTCAAAATAAAAGCTAGACATATTTCCTATTAAAAAAAAAACTAAAGCTGAGATCTAAAACAAATATGTTGAAAATACGGAGTTGATTTTATTTTTTACGACAGTTACTTTTGGTGCGCATTCTAGATATTTACAACGCAGTCATTCTATAAATTTGGAACAATCATCCGTTGATCCTAAAATACTGCTGGACTTAAAAATACAATATATTGGAGAAAAGTAAAAAATGAAAATACAGCACAGTAAAATATAAGGTTTTATTTCTCAAGTAAGAATATATTCAAATATATTCAAATATAGTTATACATGTAGTATCATTTCAAAATTTCAACAACATTTTGCAATTCCCGCCACTTCAAGAACCTCAGGTGTGAGGCAGTTTCCTTCAAACACACGAGTTTCTGCGATGCAGACTGTCACTTTAAGCTATTTCCCCATAATCTCTGCAACATTTCAGAACGTCATTTTGTGTTTTCATGGCACTGCCGGGGGTACAGCCACACCTGTAATTGAAAGAAACACTAATCTTTGTAGACCAATCAAAATCATATTTTAAATAAGTACTGTTTTTCAAAATGAAAATGTTTTAGACTGGCACTTAATAATAAAAGAAATCCATTTGCAGGCATTTGATTACGGTGACCAGAATTCATTAAGTCATACTAGGTCACTTTATCTAAAAACATGAAGGTAATATATGCCAAAAAAACCACAACACAGTGACACATACTTCGGCAATAAAAAATAACAAAAAGGGCGATGCGTCGTGACTTTAGTGGGTTTGGAACAATCGATTGTCACAGCAGACATAAAATCTAGAGATTGCGATTCGACTCTTTTTCATACATGTTAGGCCTACCAGTTATTTAAACTAATGCTACTGAAAAACATTTA
This sequence comes from Cyrtodaria siliqua, assembly GCA_037043455.1. Lineage (NCBI taxonomy): Eukaryota > Metazoa > Mollusca > Bivalvia > Adapedonta > Hiatellidae > Cyrtodaria > Cyrtodaria siliqua. The sequence continues at coordinate 125,470 of JAWPHD010005684.1, read as the reverse complement.
AACCTTGACAATATGCCGGCAATGAACAAGAACGAAACATGCATCGTCACGTTGGATGGGTGGGGTAAGACAGCCATCGAACGATTTCATTTAACAGAACAGACAACGTAATTCGACTTACTCACGTCCCTGTCATACTTAAATGGATTAGCAAACAATACGTAATTATCATACGCGATTACAAACTATAATTACAAGTCGGTATGTCTGATTCGCTCTGCAATCAGGCAAAGCGTTGAAGTCGGTCATCACTTTTAGATCAGACTGATAAGCTTGCTGTTTTGCAACAGGCCGTGGCTCATTCATGTACTCTGTACAACGAACTCATTCTCGATCACATCGTCCAGTAATTCTTCCTTCATGTTATTTTTGTCAGAATAGTTATATGATAAATCCATGTATGTCTATGATAAATCGTATCTTTACCTCAACAGGGAAATTTCCTCATGGCGGAATCTACGTCATCACCGTGGAGCGCCATCTATAGGGCAAAATTAACATGAGTGGGAGGTAACTCCATCTTGAAGGGAAATATACCTGTTGTTTTTACAAGTATTTCTTTCTCAAAGCTTTTTTTTATTTTAGTTTTTTTACCATTCAATTCATTTTTTGGATTTAAATATGAAAATATATAACAATATATATTTTAAACAGTGTCAGTGGATCTTTAACATTTTTACGTTCATATTTAACAGATAATGTATGGTGCTGGGGTCCATATGCAAGGTTATGGACTGGGCAGTCAGACCTAGAATGTTATATGGACCGAAGCAAAGCATATAAAACAGTCCGAATAATTACACATTCATAATTCTGTTATATATATAAACATATCCGTTTCGTATAATATAGTGGTTTTTAGTACGTCCATATGATAACTAATTAAATGTCTTAGGTTCACAAAGTATAATAGTATTGAGAAATTTTCAAATGTCCAAATCTTCCAATTAGTATGTAACGGTGACTGACCTACTATACTGGCTTACATGAGGATGTAACCCCACCTCCCCCACCTCCCCCACCTCCCCCTTCCCTCCACCCCCCGAGTACCGAATACTCCTTAATTTGAGGTCCGAGTACTGAATACTCCTTATTTTAGAGACCGAGTACTGAATACTATTTAGCTCCGGACAAAAATTCTAAAAGGCAATAACTCTAATTTGAATGATGATAGAGTTAACTTACGGTTCTTGCACTCTGCCCTCTACCATTGCAGTCTATCTGTAGTTTCGAAGATACGCTGCGGACAAGAAAGTGTGATCGACACACGGAAAATTACAAAGGGCAATATATCTAATTTTAACGATGACATAGTTACGGTTCTTGCACTCTGCACTTCCTCTCATTGCCCTCTATCATTCTGTGAAGTTTCATTGCAGTCTCATCAGTAGTTTGAAGATATGCTCCGGACAAGAAAGTGTGACGGACATATTTATATAAACATTGTTGTTTCATAAAACCGGGCCCAGCATTACCGGCTTATTAATTGGTTGTTATCAATTAATGTCCTAAATATAGATTACCTTCAACTATTGATTTTAATTCCTGTCGTGCCCAGATCGCCCACTCAATTGAAGATGTTAGTATAAAATGGTGTCGTAGAGAACATGCGGACCCAAACTCGCTTTCTACTTGGAAAAAGTCAACTCTTAAAATTATAGATACACGTATTAATTTGTATAATGCTAACCCTTCTTTACTACCTCCGAGACCTAGGTTTTCCTTTCGTAATTTAAAATCGGGAATTCAGGAATTTCATAATAAATTTGTTTTAGTTCCTGCAGATAAAGCAGCTAATAATGTAATTATTGTTTGACGCCTACATTACGTCAATGTTTTATCTCTAAAACTCGGCAGCACCAATTCGTATACTCCAGTTAATTCTACTGAGGATGATGTTGTTTCCGCACATATCACTCGGTGCACTACTTTCAAGGCTGGTGTAAACGATAAGCAAAATAAACTGCCTACCATGTACTGGATTCCTAAATTACATAAAAATCCGTATAAGGCTCGCTTTATTTCGAATTCTAGTGCTTGCACCACAACATCTCCAAACTTGTAACTTCTTGTCTTACTGCCGTTAAAGATCACGTTAAACAATATTGTGATAAAACTTATGAAAACTCTGGGATTAATTTATTTTGGTTTATAAAAAATTCAGGAGACGTTCTTGATAAAATGTTCAATAAAGGTCAAGTTTCTTAAATAAGTACTTATGACTTCTCTACACTATATACAACCTTACCACATCACCTTATTAAAGGCAAGCTAATTTCTCTCATTCAAAAAACATTCGCTAGATAAAATACTACATTTTTGGCATGTTATAATATTAAAGCGTTTTTTACTAACGGCAGTTTAGACAGTTATACTATGTGGACTTGCTATGAAGTTTGTGAAGCACTCATCTTCCTATTAGATAACATTTTCCTCAGGTATGGTACCACCGTTTATAGACAAATTGTTGGTATCCCTATGGGTACAAACTGGGCACCACTTATCGCAGATTTATTTTCATTTTGTTATGAAAGAGATTGCATGTTGAGTCTTTCACCAGATACCCAGGCAGATGTTTTTGATGCTTTTAATGACACCTCTCGGTATCCGGATGACATACTGAACATTGACAACCCTTCCAACCCTTTCCAACTATGGTTGATAATATTTATCCTTCATGTCTCACACCTCTATTATCTCCCCTGAAAGCTCTCGGACCTAGAGACAAAAGGAAAACAGAAAATAATTCTATTTTTTTTCAATTTTAGGCAATTTTTAATTTGAAAAATAGGCTTTTCTTTGCTTTAGCATACATATGCAGTGTAAAAGACAGATGATACAGAAAATCCCATGTTGATATGAGGTTTTCATTCAAATTTCAGAATTGTTTGACCGAAGCACCACATATTCAGCTAGATAGTGTATGAATTTTGTATTTTCCATAGGGTTCACAAAACATGAGCGAGAAAAAAAACCAACCTGGCTAACTTATATATTTTATTGTTTTAAATTACTGGTCTTGGCTATACTGAAGATATTAAACCAACAACAATGTCTGCTGCCCTGCTTTGAAGCTCAGATGTTGGAAAAGGCTGTGCAGTAACCCTATGGGACAATTAATTGTGGAGTGAGACCTGAAGAACTTCAGCTTAACAAAGCTAATATATCTGATAATTCTGATAATAACGCTTCTTTTCTTGATTTAGATCTCTCGATTGAAAATGGTGAAATAATTAGCAAAATCTATGACAAGAGAGATGATTTTCGTTTTGACATTGTTAATTACCCCGACTTGGATTGGGATGTTCCTCGAGCAACTTCTTATGGGGTGTATGTGTCTCAACTTATTTGTTTTTCAAGAGCTTGTACTCGAGTTGAGGACTTTAATATTAGTAATCTTTGTATAACTAAAAAGCTACTCAATCAGGGTTACCGTTACCATAAACTTCGTAAAACCTTTGCAAAATTGTATTATCATAACCCTGATCTTCTTTCCAAATATAAAAGTAATTTAAGGACTCTTCTGCGACTGATCCTTTGCATATGTACAACCTGACTTCTATGGTGATGTGATTTATAAACTTCGTAAGATTCTTGGTCATGATCATTTTCCTACTATCTTTGTTAAACTTGTTAAAAAGATTATCAAAAGAGGTTATGACCCTATCATTTTGCAACGCACTGCATGCTTGGTGGTGGACCCTTTTACAGTTTGCCACTATGCTTTCCTCTTTAATTGTACGATGACCGCACAGGCTGTGGACCCTATGATGACGCCTACTTAAATACCATTGGGACGGTGGCGTTTGATGTTTGTCTATGATCTTTCTTGTCGCGCCCTTAATGGTTTATTCTCTTATTGCTCTGGCTTCTGCCAAGTCATTGAGTACCTTCATTTTGGCTTTCTAGGCTATTGTTTATTTGTATTATATTTACACGAGCATATTTGTGTTTTACTTATATTGCCTTGTTGGTTAGAGATTAGATCATGGCGGGGATTTCTTTATTTACACTGTCCTATTTTAATGGGATGACAGTAGGGTAAGTGTGAGGTTTGGTGCACCCTAGAACCGGTTTAAACCCCCAGTGGCCGACTATGCGACTGACCGTTCCAAGGTGGTAGCCCTATTGTCAACCCTTTTGTGTTTGTGATGTCGTTTACTTTTATTATTACTTTTGCCTTCTTGTTTGTCTGTTTCATGTTTGTTTCTTTGTTTTGTGGTTGACTGTCCTCCTTGAATGCTACTTTCCCTGTCCGATCTTTTTATATTTCTTTACATATATACATATAGTTTATATTACTACCATATCATCCCTTATTTGTAAATAGTTTTATCTTTATACATTTACATTAATTTTCAATCACTACTTCATTTCTTCATCTTTCATCAGTTTTTGCGCACAATATCGCCTATTTATGTGTCTACGTGCCGTAAAACACTATTCATTCATTCAATCTCGAAAAAAAAGCGTTTTCCTTACATTATGAAGATGTAAGCTTATTACGAAATTAAACATTAGGTCTTGGTTTTTGGTTTGGTTTAAACGTTTATTTTCTTATTAACAACATGAAATCGAACCCAATATAAGCAAATATATAAACACAAGAGTCATTATAGTGTTGTTTGCCAAGAACATCATTTACGAGACAAATACAGAAATAATCTTCCACTGCACTTGTTATAACATTTTTAAAATCACTTTTGATAAATAACTTTGATAACTTAATTATCTCTTCAAATAAAAGTAAACATATTGCAATAAACAATGGTAATTAAAAAGCTGTACATCAGGCTTTTTCTAGAAGAATATAAAGTTTTAAAAATGTTCATGATCAATCAAAATATTGTGTAAGGACCCTGTTGTTTAGGTCTACAATTTAAAATCACCATATAGTATGAACGGAATCGGGCATTAAATGACTAAATTAACTCTAGTGCGTACCTATTATAGCACATGTTACTATACAAATGCATTTCTTTGTATATAAGTGATCATTATTAGCCTCATTGGTTATGTTAGGGCCTTTAGGATAGAACATATAATTATTTGTCAATTTTAAGTCTAACCTCTTAGAGCCCAGTATGGAGAACTGGAAAATAGGTATAACCCCGGATGAAATGTTTGGCTGGTACAAGGTTATTACAGTAGGTAAAACATACATTATGAAGAAAGTGAACATTTTATTATGAAAGTAAAGTAGGTCAAAGTCACAAAAGACACAATACATACCAGGTCTATAAAGGGATCACATACAAAGGTTACGAATAAATGTCCTCAACTCGACGATACGCTGCTCTAGAAAAATGAGAAACAGGGCATCAAAAACAGGACGTTACCTATATTTCGAAGAAAGTAGGTCACACCAGTGCAAACGTCGGTACACTAGAGGAATGAATAGATGATAGTTTTTCATGACACATTATCGTTCTTCATTATTTCGGCGGAAGGAGTTTGTTGCCGTAGAACATTCTCATGAACCTATAAGACGTTCGTAGTATTATCACAAATACTGCATATGTCGACTGTCTATACATATGACATGAACCTGTTGTTGAAGTTACAACAATGTTGATGAAAAGAATGATGTTCTAACGCATTGATTTGATGCGCGTGAGTTTACAAATATGATGCGCGATTTCAATGATCGGTGATTGTCATCAAAGGCCTTCTATAAGGTTTGATGACGCGATGAACAGCCGCCAACGAGGTTATATGTGTTGAAGTTTCTCCACTGAAATCTGATGTCGGGCCTACCACGTGTTGCTCCTATGAGAACCTGACCATGTTGTCCAGGGACGGGGGACCGTCTCCACCCGCTCATTGCATTATGCGATGAATCACCTAGAGGACCTACGCACCCAAAAGGCTTAGATCTACTCCTAGAGGCTTAGACACATATTGCCCGTGAATTTCACTCTTTCCAAACGACTGCTCCAATCAAAGCAACTTTTAACATTCCCATCCACGACTGGAAAACAATGCACTTTATAAACAATCGTTCCGCCCAAACCATCATTGCCCATGTTCATTCCGTGACTCACGTGGCAACAGATGCAATTTTCATATCTGCTCGAAAGGACCCTTAAACAATTTTGCCCTTTAGAGAGATAGATTGTAAAATACCAGTAATTTTGCATGCATTAACGCACATATAAACATATTGAACCTTATCAAAAGGCTGTGATCGCACCTAGTATGCAGTAAATTTAGTTAAATATCATTTTCAAAATGATGTTTTACAGATGTGTACAGCGTCAATGCTCAGTTAGTTTCAAGGTCGGATGATCATTTTTGAACATAACTGTCTATCAATCGTTGTTTAAATAACATTACAAAAGGTAAGGGATTTAACGAGATTGGGCCAAGCCCTGAATACATACAACCACTAGTATTCATCAATGACTTGACTTTTAAACCCCAATTATTTAATAACTTTCTCACTTCAGTTTTTGCGCTTTCAAACACATCATTTATAATTACATTATCAGTTGTTACCGCCCATAGCCAGCGTATACTGGTATTAACGTGTATTTTTATATATAATGGATAACTATGGAACGCCAAGACTGTCTTATGATAAGCATTTATATTTATGTTCGGTACATATACCGTTATGTGTAGTGGTGAAAACATTATGATTATACAGTTGTAACATCATTATGTTCATTATATTCGTTATTATATTCAGTAAACTTTACGGTATATGCAGCAGATAATTCATTATATGCAGTGCCTTTGTCATTATATTCGGTGCATATTTCATTATATGCAGTTCAAGTGTTTTTATATCCAGATGGTTCGTCATTATGTTCAGATCACTGCCCATTATGTTCGATGGTTTTAGAAGCGTTTATATGCGGTCGATGTTTCAATATACTCGGTTGAACATAAATTATGTTCAGTGGTTTTAACTTTATGTTCAGTGGTCCAACGCGCGTTATGTTCGGTTCCTTTTACATTATGTTCGGTTCAGTCGATTTTCGTGATAACATTTGCATTAAACGTCAAGTTTCATCTAGACTATAAACACTTATGACTTCTTTACACTATATAACCTTACCAAATCACCTTACTGAAGACAAGTTTATTGCTCTTATTCAAAAAAAATACTCGCCAGGGAAAACACTACTTTTTGGGCCTGTAATAATATTAAAGCATGTTTTACTAACGGCAGTTTAGATAATTACACTATTTGGACTTGCCAAGAAGTTTTTGAAGCACTCATCTTCCTATTAGATAATATTTTCGTCATATATTTAACGACCGTTTATAGACAATTTGTTGGTATCCCTATGGGTACGAACTGTGCAGATTTGTCGCAGGTTTGTTTTTATATTGCTGTGAAAGAGGGATGACAGTAGGGTAAGTGTGAGGTTTGGTGCACCCTAGAACCGGTTTAAACCCCCAGTGGCCTACTTTGCCACTGACCGTTCCAAGGCGGTAGCCCTATTGTCAACCCTTTTTGTGTTTGTGATGTCGTTTGCATTTATTATTGCTTTTGCCTTCTTGTTTGTCTGTTTGCGTGTTTGTTTCTGTGTTTTGTGGTTTACTGTCCTCCTTGAATGCTACTTTCCCTGTCCGATCTTTTTATATTTCTTTTCACCAGATACCCAGGCAGATGTTATTGAAGCCTTTAATGACACCTCTCTGTATCTGGATGAAATATTGAACATTGACAACCCTTTCTTTTCTACTATGGTTAATAATATATACCCTAAAGAACTTCAACTTATCAAAGCTAATATTTCTGATATTAACGCTTCTTTTCTCGATTTACATCTCTCCATTGAAAATGGTGAAATAATTAGCAAAACATATATGACAAGAGAGATGAGTTTAATTTTGATTTTGTTAATTATCCTCATTTAGATAGGCATGTTTCCCGAGAAACTTCTTATCGGCTCTATGTGTCTCAACTTATTCGATTTTCTAGAGCTTGTACTCGAGTTGAGGACTTTAATATTCGTAATCTTTGTATAACTAAAGCTACTCCATCAGGGCTACCGTTACCATAACTTCGTAAAACCGTTGCAAAATTGTATTATCTTCTTTCCAATTATAAAAGTAATTTAAGAACTCTTCTGCGACCGGGACTATCACAACCTGACTTTTGTGGTGACACGATTTACAAACTTTGTAAGATCCTAGGTCATGATCACTTTCATACTATCTTTGTTAAACTTGTTAAAAGTTTTATCAAAAGAGGTTATGACCCTATCATTTTGCAACGCACTGCATGTTTGGTGGTGGACCCATTTACAGTTCACCACTATGTTTTCCTCTTTAATTGTGGGATGACCGGACAGGTTGTAGACCCTATGATGACTTCTACCTAAAGCCAAAAAGGACGGTGACGTTTGCTGTTTGTCTGCAGTCTTGTCTTGTCGTGCCCTCAATGGTTTGTTCTATTGTTGCACTGGCTTCTGCCAAGTCACTGAGTACCTTCTTTGTGGCTTTCTATGCTATTGTTTTTTTGTATTTATATATACACGAACGTCTTTGTGTTTTACTTATATTGCCTATTAATGCTGCCTTGTTGCCTTGTTGGTTAGAGAACAGTTCATGACGGCGATTTCTTTATTTAAACTGTACCGTTTTATTGGGAAGACAGAAGGGTAAGTGTGAGGATTGGTGCACCCTAAAACCTGGTTTAAACCCCCAGCGGCCTATTGTCAACTCTTTTGTGTTTGTGATGTCATATTTGGCCTTTTGTTCATATTTAAAGTTGTTCTTTCTTTCTGTGTGTGTTGTTGCTACTTTTCTTGTTCGATTTCATTTGTATATCTATATGTATATGATGTTGTGAAACTTGTACGGAAATGTCCAACGATTTTAGGTGGAGAATGTCGATCTTTGGCGAAAAATGCCGTATACGGACCAATTATACTAGCATTATTGGGCATTATCCGCTACAAAATCGTTGGACAGTTTCGTACAATCATAACGAAATAGCATTAAACATGATGACACACGCATATAAAGTCGGCTGAAGCGAACATAATGTAAATCTAACCGAACATAAAGCGCGTTAAAATTAAAATCATTGCACATAATTGATGTTCAACTGAGTATACTGAAAGATCAACCGCATTTAATCGCTTCTGGAACCACCGAATATAATGGTCAGTGATTTGAACATAATGACGAACCATCTGCATGTAAAGACACAAGAACTGACTATAATGAAAAATGCGCCAAATATAATGACAAAGGCACTGCATATAATGAGATATCAGCTGCATATAATATCAGATGTACCACATATACAAAGAATGCACTGCACATATTGATGCTACAACTGCATATAATGCTTTCACCATTGCACTTAAAGGCATAAAGTATAAATGCTCATCGTAAGACAATCATGCCGTTCCATAAACAACGGCCCTATTCTCCGTATACTCCCGCATTACTTAATAATATCGATAATCAAGAACTTTGTTTACAATACTTTAAATTGATCCTTTCGATTTTCTTGGATTTAGTAAAACCTCACACTTGTCTGTCGTAACTAAATATTGATCCTACAAAAGCATCGAGTTATTGTAAAGGTGTTTTCGGTTTTAAATCGTATTTCTAAATATTTGTGAATAGAAGGTTCGTAGCTTTAATCGCTTTATCGCATAGTGCTTGTTGATTAAGCGTAATTGAATCTGTATATCTAAACACAGCTCCTAAATAGAATAGTTAAAATCAACAACTTCGAGAATAATACCGTTATAAGATAAATGTTCAGTAACTCTGATTATACCTCCTTTTCAAAAAAACACCATTTTAGTCGTATCAGTATTTACAAAGGGTTCAGGAGAACTAGTCCAGACAAACGTTGTGTATTAGGGGCCGTAAACTCCGCCAAAAGTTTGTCGACCGGGACACGACGACTATATGCCCAAATAGGCTTAATATCAATCATCTCTACCACGTTTGGTCGAAATCCAGCAATGGGTCCAAGAACTATTCCGGATGAAGTTTGTCTATTAAAATCTTTCAACTTCGCCAACAGTTATTCGACCAGAACACGACGACGCTATGTGCAACTAGGCTTGGTATTGATCATTCCTGCCCAGTTTAATTGAAATCAAACGAAGTGTCCAGGAGAACTATTTCGGACAATGTGTGTGTAGTATGACCCATAAATCCACCAACAATCATTCGAACGGAACACGACAGCAATATGTGCGGTTATACCGGTTATGTACCAAGTTCGGTTGAAATCCTGCAATGGGTTCAGGAGAACTATTCGGGACAATGTGTGTGTATTAAAACTGTTAAAGGCAATAACTCCTCCAACAATCATTCGACCGGAACACGACGACGACATGCGCAAACAGGTGTAATAATCATCATCCCTATCAATGTGCGTGGTATACAAGAACTAGTCCGGATTTGTGTGTGTATTACAACCCTTGATGGGCCTAACTCCAAAAGTCAATCGACTGGAACACAACGACACAAAACGCAATTATGCTTCATACTGATCATCTCTACCAAGTTTCGTTGGAATCCGTCTAGGGGTTCAGGAGAACTAGTTCGAACTGAGTTTAAATATCAAATTATGTCAAGGGCCACACCTCTGCCGAAATCATTCCAAAAAGGCTTGGTACTGATTATCCCTGCCAAGCTTTGTTGTAATCCGGCCAGGGGTTCATGATATTTAAGCAGGACAAAATGTGTGTATTAAAACGTTTAAAGGGCCATAACTCAGTCAAAAATGACGATGACGATATGTGCAACTAGCCTCAGTACTTATCACTATTGCCAAGTTTCATCGAAATCCGGTCCGGGGTTCAGGAGAACTAGTTCGGACGAAGTTCGTGTATGAACACTTTTAAAGGGCCAGACTAGTTACTTTTTATTTTTACAAAAATACTCGTACGAGATCGAAATAGAAACATATGTTATCAGTTTTGATTTTCTTGAATTTAGGTTATGGCGTTAGTTGGAAATCGCATTCACGTACATGGAAGAAAACAAAAATAAATCATACCTTCATTGCCATGTTAAAACTCTAAGGTCGGATTATGGTCAAAGCTAAGATATGTTTAAGTGTGAGCTTAGTGAACAATTTTGCGAACCATATCCTTTGCATATGTTCAACTTAATTTCTTTTTAAAAATGTAGGGAAAATTGGGGTAACTGGGACATCGGGGATACTGGAACACTGTTTGGGATTTCCAGTTTTCAGGTTCGACGAGTGTTATTTCCCCTTAATATGATCTTCTGAGATGAAAGCACATTCAGTGCTAAAGCTTATCAACAAAGGTCGTCTGCAAAAAAGACCTCAGTTTTCGTTTAAAGAACGTTTTATTTTGTTCGCTGAGGTGAGTATTGATAGTAAATGGATATTTAATAAAAATGAACTACACACTGTAAACGAACATCGATGTTTTGTCAACACAACGCAATAAAACATAAAATTGATGCGTTTTTACTTTAACAACATGACCTGAAATGCAATCGGTGTCCACTGTTATGGTGTTAATATTGGTATATGTATTGCATTCGAGTTGTTTTCTTGTTTAAAAGTTAATTATGACGCCACGATAATGTAGTTGTTTACGTGACGTCACAATACATTTTGAAATAGGTGAGGTTTCAAATGTAAACAAAACAAACAATTCGAGACGTCGTATTTTAAGATATTTACTTTAGAAACTGTCAGTAAGTTATTGTCGATTCATTACGCTAACATTTTACAAGCAGCATGGTCTAGCAACCTTCAAATTACCATACGTCATGACATCGACGTGCATGACGTTTCAATAATGTGACGTCATGAAACAGGTTCTTGTTTTTGAAAACATATACACTAATTTGTGCTTGTAATTAATGATATGCAACCCCAATAAGTTATATTGTGCTTATTTAAGGGATAAGATATTGATATTGTTGAAAAGAAATAAATGTTTATTTAAAGAAATAAACGAATTTAAATGTATACACATACTGTTAGATTTCAAGGTGTCCCACTTACCCCAATGCATTGTGTAAGTGAGACAGCTGCTTCATTGATAAAAACATTTATTTGATATCAGTGGGGATTCAAGAGAGGTGCAACCGGCGCGCCTCCTCTCCCTTTAAAATGTGAAAAGTTATGGAAAAAAATATATGTAAACATCGTTTGTTTATTTGTTTGTTTATGGGTGTTTACATTGTTTTATTTGTGTCCCCCCCCCCCACCCCGACCCAACCCTCTCAACCACACACACACACACACACACACACACACACACACTAAAAGAGAGAAAGAAAGAAGCAAATAGACAAAGAAAACTGACAAAAACAGCGTAAATAGAAGAAAGAAAAAATCGAAACAGAAAAACAAATCAACAAAATGAGAACAGAGGTGTTATTGCCGAAACAAATGATTCGGACAACTACTGTACACACTGTAACGGCTATTATTATGATGATGACTCTGATGATGAAGATTGGGTAAAATGTTACAGGGATGGATGAAACTCATGGTATCATGAGTCATGTACTGGAATGGCTGGCAAAGGCCTTTCAGGTTTTGTCAGTGCTGAACACAAATAAAACAGTTTTCATACAACAAAGTAAACTATTTCAAGTTACGGTTTTAAAACGCTGTTTTAAAGAGACACAGGGCAAACTTGAAGTTTTTATCAATCTTTATAATATTGGCGCAATATAATCAACAGTCAGAAATACGCAAAACAATTTGCTATTCTTATAATTAATATTAATGACTGAACAAATGCAAGTCATGTAGAAAAATTAACGGGACACCGCAAGCAAAAAAAAACAAGATTTCCGTCTTTCCATTTAAACACTGTTTATATGTTTAGTTTGAAATCACATTTTAATATGATGCATGTTTGTTTTTGAAATGACATAGTTACAATTACACTTTAGTTAGCTAATATCTCTGAAATAAATAGTTGTAAGTCTTAGCATGTTTATGTTGTGTTTTATTAAGATTGTTTCTAAAATAAATGTTTTTGTTCATACTTAAACTGAAGTGAATAATTTCGAATACCTTTATTGGTTTCCGATTTGTATTATTCGTACAAAAATACACTCATAAATATTGAACTATATTGATTTTAAACTTGGTGGGATAACTTGAGACACTTGATCAACTGTTCAATAATTCATTCTAAACATAACTCTTGACATATTTTCGAAATTTTATATCAGCCATGCACTGTGCTTGAACAATATATAAAAAAGAAATTATAATTATTATCTTTTTATTTTAATAAAAAAATATATTTTAATGAGAGTCCCAGTTATCCCAATTAACCCTTAGTCCTTTGAAACAGATAACAGGTAATTCAACTTATAAAGATGGGTTTTTGTCTTATAAGTATTCAAATGTGTTTATACATGTTTCGTCTTAATTGTCAGTTCGCCAGTCTGAACTATCTAAATGTATTTATGATCTTATGCCGATGTAATGAGGGCACCAGTGAAATGACCTGAAAAGTCGAGATTGACATTCCCCGAATTGCGACAGGATAGGTCAACAGTATCGCCTGGGTGTAGATTTAAGTATGTGGCTGCGGTGGCTGTCTGGTAACCTGTGACATTATTAGAAATGAGTCCACCTCTTGATATTATAGCAGTGTTCATTCGAATGTAGCAACACGTACTAACACTGTCGTAATAAGCAGTAAACGAGAGGAAAAAGTGGTATAATCCTGATATTGTACACGTGAATATGCCAGCTGTACTATTATACCCTCCACCGATGTTGAAGAAAATTCCGCTAAAGTTAGGAATACCGTTTACCAACTTTTTGTTCGGTGATGTCGCTATAAAGAACACAATATGGCCTGGAAAGAGAATATAACTTAAATTATATCTAAATAACACACACAATATATACAGTATACATGTCATTTGTTATTACAATAACTAATATAATAACGCATTACCACACACAAGCGCGAGATTAGAATTTAAATAGAACAGCACAAACAAAATATTTTGTTTCATAATGTAACTTATCCATATTACAAATTAAATAATGATGTTCTAATGTACAAAATAATATGTGCCTTACACTATTATATATAATTATGTGCATAATGATACTATAGTTCAGATACTATAGTAAAACTGAGAGTGTTTGTTCCTTTATAATAGAAGGTGAGAAGCATGTCATCTTTAAGTGCAATAAAACAAATCCAGTCGAGATAGGATAAAATAGGTGCCAAAGCCTGTTTAAAAATATGGAAGTAACGAAATTCTTATTTGTACAGATAACTATATATTTGCGTTCAGGTTGTGTGCGTTTGTTTTTGATGTTGATTTCCTTTTGTTGTATGGTTGTTAACTTCATTGTGGCTTTCTAGGCTATTGTTTTTTTGTATTATATTTACACGAGCATATTTATATTTGTGTTTTACTTATATTGCCTATTGATACTGCCTTGTTGGTTAGAGATTAGATCATGGCGGGGATTTCTTTATTTACACTGTCCTGTTTTAATGGGATGACAGTAGGGTAAGTGTGAGGTTTGGTGCACCCTAGAACCGGTTTAAACCCCCAGTGGCCTTTGTTGCCACTGACCGTTCCAAGGCGGTAGCCCTATTGTCAACCCCTTTGTGTTTGTGATGTCGTTTGCATTTTTTATTACTTTTGCCAACTCGTTTGCCTGTTTGCGTGTTTGTTTTTGTGTTTTGTGGTTGACTGTCGTCCTTGAATGCTGCTTTCCCTGTCCGATATTTTTGTCTTTCTTTACTGCTGGCCCCTATATTAACATTTCCCATTGTTTATTTTTCTCGCGGTAAGTTGTTTCTTACTTTTAAAGGAAAGAATGTTTATAATATTAAAAGTGTATTTTTATGTCCCCGAAAGATTTTCGGGGGCATATAGTAAACGCACCCTTCCTCTGTCAGGATTCTGTCTGTCTGTCTGTCTGTCCGGATTCCGTCATTCCGCAGTTCGTGTCCGGACTGTACCTTCAAAACCCCTGCATGGATTTTTGATTAACTTGGCACAAGTGATCACCATAACAAGACGATGTGTCGCGCGCAAAACCAAGGTCCGTACTTCAAAGGTCAAGGTCACACTTGAAGTTCATATGTCATAAACAGGTACGCGATGTCGTGTCCGGACCGTAACATCACAACCCCTGCAGGAATTTTTAAATAACTTGGCACAAGTGATCACCATAACAAAACGATGTGTCGCGCACAAAATCCAGGACCGTACCTCAAAGGTCAAGGTCACATTTGAAGTTCATATATCAAAAACAGGTACGCAATTTCGTGTCCGGACCTTAACGTCACAACGCCTGCAGGGATTTTTAAATTACTTGGCACAATTGATCACCATAACAAAACGATGTGTCGCGCGCAAAATCCAGGTCCGTACCTCAAAGGTCAAGGTTACATTTCAAGTTCATAGGTCAAAAACAGGTACGCAATTTCGTGTCCGGACCTTAACGTCTCAAGGGATTTTTAAATTACTTGGCACAAGTGATCACCATAACAATACGATGAGTCTCGCGCAAAACCCAGGTCCGTACCTCAAAGGTCAAGGTCACACTTGCAGTTCATAGGTCAAAAACAGGTACGCAATTTCCTGTACGGACCGTAACGTCACAACCCCTGCAGGGTTTTTTAAATAACTTAGCACAAGTGATCACCATAACAAGACAATGTGTCGCGCCAAAACCCTGGTATTCAAGGTCAAGGTCACACGTGGAGGTCAAAAGTCAAATTGTGTCCGGTCAATAACTCTGGCATTCATGGAGGGAAAGCTTGGCACTAGTGCTCACTACAACAAGACGATGTGTCACGCTCAAAATCCAGGTCTGTGGACCCAAGGTCAAGGTCACATTTAGAGGTCAAATGTCAAATCGTGTCCGGTCAATAAGTTTTGCATGGCTGGACGGATTTTCAAATAACTTGGCACAAGTGCTCACCACAACCAAACGACGTGTCGTGCACAAAATTCAGGTCCATGGCTCCAAGGTCAAGGTCATACTTAGAGGTCAAAGGTCACTTCGGGGACATTTATCACTTACAGTGATATTTCTTGTCGTATTTGATTTCTCAAATATCAGCTCTCTTTTATTAATATAACTTCAAGCAGAGGTCTCGATGGGCATCGGCTTCCCTTGTGTCTCGTGTTGGTCAGAATATACTAACATATTCGTTGGTATGAATATTTGCTTTTGCTATAACTCAATGTAAACTTACTTTAACTACTACACACCCATCCAATGTTAAATTAAGAGAACTACCTCATACTATCATGGTTTATGTCTACATGTCTCGGAATTAATTGACTCTTGAAACAGTTTGCTTAAAGTAGACAATAATGAAGGGTTAGTCTCCTGTTATAACTTACAATATAATAATAATTCCATAGTTCCTTCAATTGCATGATAGCTGTCACATAAGTTATACAATCACTTACATACCTGCACATATTTCACTGCTGCATGCGTTCACCGCGTACGCCTGTCCTGGACAATAGTTACCTAATGGCGATGGTAAAGGATTACTGCACAATCGGTTACGGGACCGGATGCCTCCACCACACGTGACACTACATGTGCTCCATGCACTCCATGATGACCAACCTCCGTCTAGACGAAAATAATGTTTTAACATATTTTCAACTATAGTTTGTTCGGTGTCATGTCACGTAAATGTTACCTTTTTCCTTATTTCTTTATTTACACTGTCTTGTTTTAATGGGATGACATAAGGGTAAGTGTGAGGTTTGGTGCACCCTAGAACCGGTTTAACCCCCCCCCCCCCCCCCCCACCCCAGTGGCCTACTTTGCCATTGAGCGTTCCAAGGCGGTAGCCCTATTGTCAACCCTTTTGTGTTTGTGATGTCGTTTGCATTCATTATTGCTTTTGCCTTCTTGTTTGTCTGTTTGCGTGTTTGTATCTGTGTTTTGTGGTTGGCTGTCCTCCTTGAATGCTACTTTCCCTGTCCGATCTTTTTATATTTCTTTTTTTTATGTAAACATGCAATTTCGCTTTACGTGCTTTATAAGCTTGATGCAAATTAAATACTGAAAAGTGGATCCCTCGGAACGAACAAGCACAAACAAACATTAACAAAAAAACACTTTTAAAACCGATTCTCTCTTGTGTTTTGTTGTCGTTGTTTTTTGCATCAAGGGAATTCCCCGACATTTATACTTGCGTTCGTTAAGCGCTGTGTGGCAGCGGGAAAACGTAGCCCTGACTACGAATCCAAAGTGTTATTACTTTTCGAGCCAAGTCGTGAGGCCTAAAAGTACAATGCTGCTTAATCTGGGGCTAGAGGGCGTGAGGGGTGTTGCACCTTATATAAACTGTCACGATCCGACTCGATAAAGCCTAGTCTACTACTTGTCTCTCTTAATTGTGTTCATTGCATCCAAGGGACCCCCTTTTCAGTTTGTATATTTCAAAGGGACACACGGCAATCATGAAGTTTGTATTAAGCATCAAAGTTAGCATCTCGATTTATTAATCCAGTTAATCAGTTTGACTTTAACTCACTGATTGCATATTGTTAAATACAACTTTGATTTTTCCCATTTATTTTTGTTATTTTACATAGGTTTAAATATATACCTAGTGCAATAAAATTACTGTTAGATATATGGAAAGGCAATTGCTTTGTACTATTCGTATAAATAATACACCACATACCTGCACACCTGGTAATACTGCAAGCGTTCACCTCGTATGGCTGTCCTTGACAATAGTGACCTAATGGCGATGGTAAAGGATTATTGCACAATCGGTCACGTGACCGGATGCCTCCACCACACGTGACACTACACTTGCTCCATACACTCCATAGTGACCAACCTCCGTCTAGATAACAATAACAGTAGTAACAAGAATTTGTTTTTGTTATTTTATATAGGTTTAAATATATTACTCGTGCAATACAATTACAGTTAGACATAAGGAAAGGCAATTGCTTTGTACTATTCGTATAAATAAAACGCCACATACCTGCACACCTGGCCTAATATTCATCAAACTTTTGAGCACAAGAATCGGACTCAGACTCAAAATCTCTTTTTTTTTAATTCCAAATAAAAACAATTATACAAGCAAATTACTATATTTACTTACAGAAACGAGTCATTTTAAAGGTAATTTAACAGAAAATGCCTGAAAATCACAAATTTTACCCATACTTTTGTGTTGATAGTGTTTGCAAAAAAAAATAGATTTTGAGTCTGAGTCTGATTCTAGTGCTAAAATTTGATGAATTAAGGCCCTGGTAATACTGCAAGAGTCCACCTTGTACGGCTGTCCTGGACAATAGTGACCATATGACGATGGTAAAGGAATATTGCACAATCGGTCACGTGACCGGATGCCTCCACCACACGTGACACTACACGTGCTCCATCCACTCCATAGTGACCAACCGTCTAGATAACAAAAACAGTAGTAACAAGAAAAACTGTGATACAAAGTATCACATAGAGGCGATAAAATAATTTCTATGAGAGGCTATGTAATGGAATTTGGAATAATAAAGTAACAATACATTTTAATATTTTAATGTATAAAGCATGGTATTAAGAAATATGAGGAAATGGAAATGTTATGTACCCTTCCGGAAAAAAATGATGGTCCTTTAGTCTATATACAGAAAATGTAAACACCAGTTAATGAACAATGTGATCCCTTGCCATGCTACCACGCAAAACAAAATGCATTCTATTTGTGTTTAACGACATTTATGCGACTAGAAATCTTGACAGTGTCTCCAAATCAAAAACACCTGCAAGTGCAGAATTGAATATTAATCTCCTCGCTCCATATTCCATATGATTATTTTTTTATTTTCATCCTATTTGCAAGAAGTATTTTTTTCCATATTTATTTGTATCCGTATACCATATGGGCAAATATTTTTTCCATATGCCATATGGTACCCCTTAAAAACTAAAGGGAACACGTCATATTGTTTAGTTCAAATTCAAACAATCAAGTGGCTTGTCAGCTATTACATTGGCACTGTCTAGGGAACAGCCAGTCTCTGTTACAGTATTTAACTTTATGAAGTGTGTGTTAGTGTTTTATATATAGTGGAATAACCATGCAATGTCATAAAACATGTTTTTGATTTGAAAATTAAAATAGAATGCAAGAACTCTTAACAAGAGAAAAGATTTCACTACCAACACTTGTATTTTATTTTGGCCTAAACTCCATTTTCAATTAAAATTTGTCACGGTGTAAAAAATTATAAGAAAAATTTAAAAATTATAAAATAAATTCAATCAGTTTTATTCAATTAAATTTATCATAAATAATAATAAAAAGTATCACGAAGAAAAAAAAATAATAATAACTTTAAATAAGACACTCTTCTTAAAAACATTATTCTTACGTAAATTGCTATAAGATTTCTAGGTCGGACCAGAGCCCTGTATTTCAATTTTCATTCCAGGTCGGACATATCTTCCAGTCAGCTGTTTTAATGCACACACTGTGGTTCCGTACTATATTATCGGTCTAATCCATAAAGCAGGGACCACATACCTGTATTTGTCTGATGCAGTAGTTGGCTATTTATAGCTCAGCGTGCGATTAAAGTGGACTGCTATACCAAAAATCGCGGTGAATTGGTCGCTTTGCATTAAAAATATAGTTTTACACCAGTCCAGTCATTTTTGACTGGGTCGCTATTTATTTCTATAAAACTAACAGGTATCAACTTCTACATGAAAAACAGTCAAAACACAATTAAGAAACCCATACCATTTCCAATACAGGTCATATACCACTATTGCATTTCCCATAGGCCTCCATTATAGCCTTTTGGCCTACAACCCCTATTCCTATATCGGAACTGATGATAAAACCTAACTGTTTTTAAAGAACTATCTTAGAGACACTTAAAAATGACCCGCAAATTGGGGATAATCTGATGCTTTCAGCCTCTAATAGTTCACTGAAGGTGGCCACCCCCAGAATGGCAGTAAAGAAATTTTACTTTTTGCAAATATACTCTCAGTAAAATTGTATCCAAAAAAAGGCAAATTTCAGTCAAAATATCCTAAATCAACATCTTTTATGATGGAAACATAATATTTTGATGTTTTATGGGGATTTGTTATGATTTGGGTAATTTAATCCAATCAGAATCTACCTTACAATCTGACTATATGCCCTAATAGACCCTATACTTTGTTCAACCAATCAGAAGCCCCAAATCAATAGTGGTATCTGACCTAAATAGACATTCAAACCTAACTGAAGTTTGTTTTTTCTGGCTAAATTGTTTCATACATTCATTCTGAGGAAAATGGTGTCTTTTGTTTTTAGAAAAAAATGCTTTTCTACAAATTATGAGGGCTTTAAAGGGCTTCGGCTGATGTCAAATTCATGCGATATTTACGCGTAAATCCAGAATCTTCAAAATGCCATATCTTGACAACCGTTCCAATCTTTTGTTTCAAATAAAGTGATTTTGAATTGATTTCATCAATAACATGTGATTTTCAACCAGTTGAAGCTCTCTTGAAAATCATTTCTACTGAAAAATGATATTTGTAATTTTCAGGGCTCAAAATAGCAGATTTTACGCGAAAAATGCCATTGTTTTTGTATATATTCAAACTCTGCCTTCAAACGGATTAATTAACATTATGCAGCAGTTTATATATGTGAAACCATCAAGAAAGTGCAACTTTTCACTTTAAAAATGACAAAAAATAATACAGAGAATATTCTCCCCAACTCCATTTTTAAGGCCATGCCATGTTTTACAATATGCTCATTTCACAAGATTGCCTGTAACTATACAATTTAATGTATTTTTTATTAGATATTGTTTGTGCCACCTTTACAGGTCATTTTCATGCAACCATGCAGCCAAAAAGCACTGTTGACAGTACAGATCCATGAAAATTCATTAACATGAAGGGGCAGGGGTAGATAAAAACTTTAAAAAAAAGAAGAAAATGTCATATTTTTTGCCAACTAAATTATTTAATTTGTAAAATGTATTAAACCGCATAACATATTTGCATATCAACACTAACCATCAAGACGCGATGAACTCAGAGTCAGAGTTTACCTCAACAGCTTTTTCAAAACAGACATAAGCGCCTTTTCGACATCTTAGCAGACAGACGCAGCTTGTCGCTTTCTGACTTTTGTGCCAAAAAAATGTATGCAAAGCCCTCATAAATTAATAAACTTACTAGATATACCTTTAATTGTGTCAAATAGGTGCATTACAGGCCAATTGTGTATACCAGGTGTCAGGTATGGCTAATTGTGTGTCCACAACCCTAATAAAAGAATTTAAATTACCTATATTGCATCATAAAACTTTCAAATATTTAAAAATCATTAAAAAAGTTACAAGAAAAGTCAAAATACAACATACTTCAACATTTCTCACACTTTCAAATCATTGTGTTAGAAAAAAAGAATGTCTACTTTCACTTTTACCACATGCAGAATCTAGCTTTAGGTCATATACCACTATTGCATTTCCCATAGGCCTCCATTATAGCCTTTTGGCCTACAACCCCTATTCCTATATCGGAACGGATGATAAAACCTCACTGTTTTTAAAGAACTATCTTAGAGACACTCAAAAATGACCCGCAAATTGGGGATAATCTGATGCTTTCAGCCTCTAATAGTTCACTGAAGGTGGCCACCCCCAGAATGGCAGTAAAGAAATTTTACTTTTTGCAAATATACTCTCAGTAAAATTGTATCCATAAAAATGCAAATTTCAGTCAAAATATCCTAAATCAACATCTTTTATGATGGAAACATAATATTTTGATGTTTTATGGGGATTTGTTATGATTTGGGTAATTTAATCCATCAGGATCTACCTTACAATCTGACTATATGCCCTAATAGACCCTATACTTTTTTCAACCAATCAGAAGCCCCAAATCAATAGTGGTATCTGACAATACACCGTCTAAAATTTCGCCGCCAACAATTAACTTTTTCCAACGATTTCCAATTCATTTTTAGCTCGACTATTCGAAGAGTAAGAGAGCCTTATGTCGGCGTTGGCGTTGGCAAAGGGTGTAAGCGTCGGCGTCCCACATCAAGGGTTGAGTGTAAACTGTGTTTACAAGTGTATGTCTCTTACATTTTTCTTATCCTAGCACAACCAAATTTAGCCATGGGCTTCCTTATAGCATTATCTTAAGGGCTGCATAAGTAATTTTGGTTCCTGTAACCAATGGGCTCCCACGGAACCCAAATTATGATAGCCCTTAAAATGCGTCCCATTCCACATCAAATTGTGCGTGTAAGCTGTGTTTACAAATATATATCTCTTACTTTTCTTATCCTAGCACAACAAAATTTGGCCACGAGCCAAGAGCTTCATGTTGTTGTGTCCCTGCCCACCCCGCCATTTTTTCTTTCCTTTTCTCTAAGACTTGTTTGTATGGAGATTTTTTCTTTACTTTTACGCGAAATAAGATATCTAAAAATAAGTACTCATTTCGGTGTTAAACTGTATCAAGGGCAAACATCAATTGCATTTGTTAAATACCAAGGAGAGGAACTTTATAAGATTGCTTTCTTTCGTTCCAATCCTATTAATTTTGTACTATTTATATATGCATGTTGTATAATAATGAAATAAAATATGCTTAAACCAACAATATGTGCAAGTTTGGTAACGATCAAATAATAAATGAAGGTGCTACAATGTTCTCAAGGCAGGATATGGCATTTTCAGCAAATCAAGAATTATTGATAATAACAATCAGTGTAAGTTTTATAAATATCAAATAATAAATGAAGGTGCTAGAGTGTTCACAAGGCAGAAAATGTCATTTTTCAAAAGAAAAATAAGGGCCATAACTCTGGTGTTACTACCCAACTTAGCTAATTTTCGAACTTGTCCAAGCTTTCATTGGTATTAACAATCTATGCAAGAATGATAAAGATCAAATAGTAAATAAAGGTGCTAGAGTGTTCACAGGCAGAAAATTGTATTTTTCAGAAAAAACAAGGGCCATAACTTCGGGGTTACTGATCCGATTTGGCTGGTTTTCAAACGTGTCCTAGCTTTCATTGATATAAACAATCTTTGCAAGTAGTAAAGTGAAGGTGCTAGAGTGTTCACGAGGCAAAAAATGGCATTTTTTAAGGAAAAAAACAAGGGCCATAACTCCTGTGTTACTGACCCAATTTAGCTATTTTCAAATTTTAAACCTGTAAATTTCTATTGCTGTACAGTTTTACATAAAGCAAAATAAATCCTGTAAATGCCTATAATAATTGATAAAATGTATGCTTAATTTTAAGTTAAAAATATAAAAGTTGAATTAAAAGTATGTATTTTATAGCAATATTATGAAATTGAAAGATAGTAGGACAGTTTGCTCGTATGCTCACGACGATTTTATAAATTACCAAAATAAGGTATTTATTCATATTTTTTAACACAAAATATATGGATAGTTATTGTTGCTTAATAGCACATACTATATATACCCCCACTCCCCACCCCACCCACCCCACAAATATATATATATTTGTTCAAAATTATTCTAATAATAAAGTATTAAAACTTATAGAGGAGAAAATCATAGCAATATCCGCAGCTAATATTTTTATCTAGATGTTTCATAAACTTGATCACTTTCAAAGCACTGAAGTTCATGTTTATATTCGCTAAAATCGAGAAAACTGAAAAATAGCAAAACAATACATATTCCACTTGTTTCCGTTCACATTCACGCATGTACTTATCGAATTACTATACTTTTAAATGACAATTTACCAGCATTTTTCCTAAATATATATTGCAATACTTTTTATAATTAAAGCTATTACTCGCATTCTCTCCCCTTTTTCAAAAATATGAATGCAGCAAAATTATAAATCGCATTGTCGTTCATGTCATTTGCTCAATAATTTACTTAAAAACTTACCACATTGATAAACAAGCTGCACATTTAAATATCTCAATTGATATTGGTTTCTGCTATTGATTAAATTATGAATTTCAATGACGAATGAGAGACGACTGTAATTAAATCATTACGTGGTCCCACCTTAATTCCATTAAGCGATGGGAAAGCTTATATGAGCAGAATGTTATACCGGATATTTTGACAATAAAAAGACGTGTAAAAACAAGTTTTACTGAACAAATGGGACTATCTGTTTACAATTACTTATAACATGTTTTAATGTTACAATATGCCAGCTTGTTAAGCCGCAATTAAGATTTTATTTCATACCCCAGGAAAGCCCATTTTCGCTTCTTGGAGAAGGGGTATGAAAGAGTATGAAAGTTAATACTCGGTACACACAGAACAAGATACGGTAGTTTCTATACTTATCTATTTCACGTTGAGTCGCCATCTATTTCTGTTTTAAACAGAGCAATGCATGCTAATTATGTTCTGTTATTATCGTAGGAAATCCACCAATAGTCGGACGAGAAGATGACGAAAGTACTAATGCAGATACGAATGGCCCGCATTGGTCAGCCTGGGGAGGTTGGAAATGCCGCTATGACAAGGAACCGTGCATTATGACTCGATATAGAAAATGTACCTCTGGCGATACCTCAGAATGCAAGGATGACAATGATGAAATGAAAGCGTGCACACACGAATTATGTCCGTGAACCGAATGTTGAAGAAACCTATTCATTCTTATTGTGTTACAAAACAAGCAATTAATCAAAACGTACAATATGCAACTCGTATTTCAGCCTCAATGGTGTTGATATAAGTATGCTGTAATATATAATGATGGTTATATACCTATGGGGAAAAGTTATGCATATGAATTGAGTATTTCATTTTAAGACACTACTGAAATTTCAAAAGTACATGCTATTGCATTTGTTCAACGTTATTAATGACATTTTATTTTAATACTGCAAATGTTTAAGGAAATAAGATGAGAATAAGAATCATAAATTAACAAGGGACTTACCCGAATGGCTTTTCTACAAAGAACAATAGTTTTTACCAAAACAAAACAACATAATCTGTGTGCCAAAAATGCCCATAAAGAAATATAAAAAGATCGGACAGGGAAAGTAGCATTCAAGGAGGACAGTCAACCACAAAACACAGAAACAAACACGCAAACAGACTAACAAGAAGGCAAAAGTAATAATAAATGCAAACGACATCACAAACACAAAAGGGTTGACAATAGGGCTACCGCCTTGGAACGGTCAGTGGCAAATTAGGCCACTGGGGGTTTAAACTGGTTCTAGGGTGCACCAATCCTCACACTTACCCAACTGTCATCCCATTAAAACATGACAGTGTAAATAAAGAAATCCCCGCCATGATCTAATCTCTAACCAACAAGGCAGCATCACTAGGCAATATAAATAAAACACAAATATGCTCGTGTAAATATAATACAAAAAAACAATAGCCTAAAAAGCCACAATGAAGGTACTCAATGACTTGGCAGAAGCCAGAGCAACAATAGAATAAACCATTAAGGGCACGACAAGAAAGATCATAGACAAACATCAAAC
Source organism: Cyrtodaria siliqua (assembly GCA_037043455.1). NCBI lineage: Eukaryota > Metazoa > Mollusca > Bivalvia > Adapedonta > Hiatellidae > Cyrtodaria > Cyrtodaria siliqua. The sequence goes on along the minus strand of JAWPHD010005684.1, from coordinate 100,006 downwards.
GCCACCGTCCCAATGGGCTTTTAGTAGGCGTCATCATAGGGTCCACAGCCTGTCCGGTCATCGTTTCAAAGAGGAAAGCATAGTGGCGAACTGTAAAACGGTCCATCACCATGCATGTAATACGTTCCAAAATGATAGGGTCATAACCTCTTTTGATAAACTTTTTAACAAGTTTACAAAAGATAGTATGAAAGTGATCATGACCAAGAATCTTACGAAGTTGTTTATAAATCACATCACCATAGAAGTCAGGTTGCGATAGTCCTTGTCGCAGAAGAGTCCTTCAATTACTTTTATATTTGAAAAGAAGATCAGGGTTACGATAATACAATTGTGCAATGGTTTTACGAAGTTTATGGTAACGGTAACCCTGATTGAGAAGCTTTTAAGTTATACAAAGATTACGAATATTAAAGTCCTCAACTTGAGTACAAGCTCTTGAAAAACGAATAAGTTGAGACACATACACCTCATAAGAAGTCGCTCGGGGAACATTCCCATATAAGTGGGGATAATTAACAATGTCAAAATTAAAATCATCTCTCTTGTCATAGATTTCGCTAATGATTTCACCATTTTCAATCGAGAGATCTAAATCAAGAAAAGAAGCGTTATTATCAGATATATTTGCTTTGTTAAGCTGAAGTTCTTTAGGATAAATAGTATTAACCATAGTTGGAAATAAAGGGTTGTCAATGTTCAATATGTTATCCAGATACCGAGAGTGTCTTTAAAGGCTTCAATAACATCTACCTGTGTATCTGGTGGAAGACTCAACATGAAATCTCTTTCATAGCAATATAAAAACAAATCTGCGACAAATGGTGCACAGTTCGTACCCATAGGGATACCAACGTACTTCATCAGTTTAAACAATATTTTCATGAAACTTTCCAGAAACGGTATTGGATGTTTCTGCAAGAGCTTTAGTTAACAGAAAGCCACATTTAATATCCTTAAACAGTCAAGTGCTAATATCGGGTATATTCCCACGATGCTAGATTACAACACGGTACAGTTCAATAATTGATACCACTAAACGTATGCGCCGAGCTCGTGGAATGTGCTGCCATTCTTCAAGTCGAGCCAAGGGAAGTTCCGCTAGGTTACTAACTGCAGGTTAGTTGCCACCCTAACTCATCCCATACATGCTCGATAGGATTAAAGTCGGGTGAGACAGACGGCCAGTGAAGACTATCGATGTATTCTGCTGTTTTATATTCAATGATAATGCGGGCTCGGTGGAGCCGTTCATTGCCGTCTTGCAGGATCAGGTTTTGTTTTGGATGTCTCTGTTAAAAGGGTGTAACCGCTGGTTCCAGGATGAATTGTTAGAGATTTCCTTTTGATGGAATGTAGTTTTATTTACACAGTCTTGTCATTTTGAGCGATTAAGACAGGATGATAGCGAGGTCGTGTACACTTAAACTCGATTTAAGTTAACCATTTGCTGATATTGCCTACTGACCGTTCCAAGTCGGTAACCCTGTCTTCACCACGCTTTGTGTTGTGTGTTGTCCTTTTCAGTGTACAGTTAATTTGCTCTTTGTTTATGGTACAGTACGGATCTGCGGTGCCGTTGTGTTTGGGTGCGGTGAGTTTTATAGGAACCATTTCTAAAGTACATAATACAAATTATAATAGTAATACATTAAAACTGTTTTACAAAGAATAAACTGAGCATTATTTTATTTTGGTCAATTAAAAGTCTCGGAGACGTTCTTGATAGAATGTGCAATAACCGTTACATCTATGTCTTATGTCTTTTCCACACTATATCAAGAAAGATAAAAATATCGGACAAGAAAAGCAGCATTCAAGGAAAATTTACCAAAAAAAATTATCAAAGACAAGCTTTCTGCTCTAATACACTCTAAAACATTTCTCCTAGAGAAAACAAAACTACATGTTTTGCCAGCAACAATATTAATCCGTTTTTGTTTACTAAGGCTATTTGCACAATTACTTTAGTATTTGGAGCGTATAAAGCACTTATTTTGCCTGTAATATATTCGTCATATATTCGTCATATATGGAACTTTTTGGTATTCCAATGGGAACGACCTGAGCACCTCGTGTCGCAAATTTGTTTTTGTATTGCAATGCAAGATATTTCATGTTGATTCTTTACCTGATAATCTGGCAGATGTAGTTTTGTGTCATAATGCAGATGTATCTTTGTGTACTTGAAGCCTTTAATGACACATTTCGGTATCTAGAGGCCATAGTGAACATCACCTATGATTACTATCTATCCTAAAGAACTTCAACTCGACAAAGCATCTCCCCGTTAAAATTGGAGAAATAATTAGCAAAATCAAAGACAAGAGAGATAATGTTAATTTTGATATTGTTAATTATCCCACTTAGATGAAGATGTCGCGTCTATGTTTTTCAACTATTTTGTTTTCTAACGCTTGTGGTTGACTGTCGTCCTTGAATGATAATTTTCCTGTTCGAATTTTATATCTATATTGTAGTTGAGGACTTAAATATTTTCAATATTTGTATAAACTAAAAGCAGTTTTCATCAGGGTTACTCTACTATTATCTTTGATAAAACTTGGCAAAATGTTATTATCGTAAAACAGATCTATTTTTAAAATATTAAAGTAATTTAAAAACAATTTTGCGACAAGGACGATTACAGCCTGACTTATGTGTGGTGACGTGATTTACAAACTTCGTACATGTAATATACTTGATGAATATCATTGTTATACAATCTTTATTAAACTTGTTTAAACAAACATCAAAAGAGGTTATGATCCTATCATTTTGCAACGCACTGCATGTTTAGTTTGAATTCAATCCTGTCTCATCGTACCCTTAATGGTTTATTCTTGTGTTGGTATGGATTTTGTCAAATAATTCAGTACTTCAGTTTTGGCTTCAAAGCTTTCTTTTCTATATTCAGGTAAACATGATCATTTTTGCCTTATACTTATACTTAAGTTGCTGGCTAGTTTGTTAGAGTATATACTGTCCCATTTTATTAGGATGTCTATAGGGTAAGAGGTTTGGTGCACCCGATACCTGGTTTAAACCCCCATCGACCTGTTTGCCTCCGACCGTTCCAAGGCGGTAGCCCTATCGTCATCCAATTTGTGTTTGTGATGTCACATACCTTGCCTCTTATTAATCGTGTCCTCTTATTAATCTTGTAACTGGTGTTTGTTTTGATGAGTATGTTTGATTGACTGTTTTCTCTGAATGCTACATTAATTACCCTGTTCGACTTTTATACCTATTATTAGATGGCTTAGGATTTATTAAAACGAACAATGAATTGAGTGTGCCCTATACCAATACAGGTCTTTGGAATAGAAAGAGACACATAATCTAAATATGTCGTTTGTTTTTGTAGGTGTTTGTGGTTGGCTGTCGTCCTTAAATGCTGCTTTTCCTGTTCGATTGTTACGAGTATATCTACATTTATTTTACAATAGTGTTGTTTGTGTCGTGTGGCGACCGTATAAAGTCTCCCCGTACATCCAATCAGTATTGTTATCATTTCATCCCACAGGGATTGTATGACATTCATTGATCACTTTTTCTTAAACACGTGTGTTTCATATACCGTGTTGAAGGTTTTGTGCTCATCGACATTTTGGCACGTTTTACTAGGGGTTTCCTTAACTTTCCTCGTGATCTAGTATTAAACACTGTTGTCGAGTTTTGGACCTCTTTTAACCGTCCGTAATTTTACAAATATTATTTTTTATGGGGTGTTGATAAAATTCTATTTCGTATCTCTAATAACTATTAATTGGCCCTTATTTCGCTTTTCAAAGAATGGTATTACTTTCTAAATTACATATATGAGTCTATTAGTAAAAAAACTTAAAATAAATCTTTCACCTCTTCGGTTACACTCTGCGTTATCAATACAAATTCCACAAAATAACTCTTCATTTCTTAGAGCTAAACCACATGTACGCCTTACACCTTTAAATCTTCATTCGGCAAACTCGTTTCATGTTCCTTCTTATAATATTACCAGGATTTTTAATAATGGCCCCAAAGTTTCAGTTACTCCTCTAGGACCACATGTTTTGAGGAAATACCATAGAAATATAGATATAAAAAGATACAAAAAATCGAAATGGAAAAGCAGCATTCAAGGACGACAGTCAACCACAAACACACACAGAAACAAAGATTACATTTAAAGATGAATAAAAGGCCAAAAAATACATCACAAACACAAAAGGTCTCTTTTCAGAAATCGTTTAATTCATTCAAGACGCAGGTTTTTTCCCTCTATTTATAAGTGCAATGCTAAGAGGTGCAATTGTTGCAATTATTTATCTTGGTATTAAATCAGCTGTTAATGGTATAATGTTTAATGTATGATATCTAGATTCAAATGTTGATTGACGTACATCTCACGTCATTTATGTTTTGACTTGAAATGAACCACGTGGCGGTATTCAATATGTTCGACAAACAGGTATATCTTTAAAAGGTCGATTTCGTGAACATAAATATAATGCAGGTAATCCTAAAAAGTTAAACAATTACTTGTACCAACACTTTCGTCAATAATGTCATACATTTAGTAACGTTATTGTTCAACAGGTTGAATATATAATTTATGATAATGATGCTACTAAAAGCTTAAAAATAAAAGCTAGACATGTAGCAGAACTTACGTGGATGAAAACTTACAGACACCATATCTTCTCGGCCTTAATGACAATATTTACCAACAAGGAAATATTTCTAATAAAAGATCCTGATATTGACATTTTTTCTATATTTTCTATTCAAAAGTGTAACTCTAGGTTTCATGGTCGTAGGCGTATTGGTAACATCAAACGTAAATCGCGTGTAATTATTTCAGTCGATGATAAACAAACTATTTTTAAACAGTCTGGAAAGCACTTTATGCTTTCACGGCTTACCATTCTGTCCATTTTTTCACTTTAGTTGATCGACGAGGAAGCAGAGAAAATATTCAGTCGTACAGATCCCTTGTATAACACCGCTTCGATAATTCAAAATGACACACAACATGTTCTCCGACCCCATATTGACAAGGAGTCTGATCACGTCAGGCATTTTCTAAAACGACTCTAGGGTGTATCTGTCTCAACTTATTCGTTTTTCTAGAGCTTGTACTCGAGTTGAGGACTTTAATATTCGTAATCTTTGTATAACTAAAAAGTTACTCAATCAGGGTTACCGTTACCATAAACTTCGTAAAACCTTTGCAAAATTTTATTATCGTAACCCTGATCTTCTTTCCAAATATAAATGTAATTTAAGGACTCTTCTGCGACAAAGACTATCACAACCTGACTTCTATGGTGATGTGATTTATAAACTTCGTAAGATTCTTGGTCATGATCACTTTCATACTATCTTTGTTTAACTTGTTAAAAAGTTTATCAAAAGAGGTTATGACCCTATCATTTTGCAACGTACTGCATGCTTGGTGGTGGACCCTTTTACAGTTCGCCACTATGCTTTCCTCTTTAATTGTACGATGACCGGACAGGCTGTGGACCCTGTGATGACGCCTACCTAAAGCCCATTGGGACGGTGGCGTTTGATGTTTGTCCATGATCTTTCTTGTCGTGCCCTTAATGGTTTATTCTCTTACTGCTCTGGCTTCTGCAAAGTCATTGAGTACCTTCATTGTGGCTTTCTAGGCTATTGTTTTTTTGTATTATATTTACACGAGCATATTTGTGTTTTACTTATATTGCCTATTGATGCTGCCTTGTTGGTTAGAGATTAGATCATGGCGGGGATTTCTTTATTTACACTGTCCTGTTTTAATGGGATGACAGTAGGGTAAGTGTGAGGTTTGGTGCACCCTAGAACCGGTTTTAACCCCCAGTGGCCTACTTTGCCACTGACCGTTCCAAGGCGGTAGCCCTATTGTCAACCCTTCTGTGTTTGTGATGTCGTTTGCATATTTTATTACTTTTGTCTTTTCGTTTGTCTGTTTGCGTGTTTGATTTTGTGTTTTGTGGTTGACTGTTGTCTTTGAATGCTGCTTTCCCTGTCCGATATTTTTATTCTTTTTTCTATCTTAATAAAGGTATTGATTTCATTGACATGCCTAGTATATTTCGAGATAATCATGTGGTTGATTCTATTCCTAAATATTTCAAAAATTCCGAAAGTCCTGTAATTTGTTTTAAGTATAAAAACATATTAGAAATATTATTTTCAACTTCAACAAAACAATTTCTGACCTTGATGTAGTAAATAACACTCCTAAGGCGTGTGAATGTAACACATCAACATTTTGCTATGCTCCAGCAGGTCATGTCATCACTGGTAATTTTGATATTGTTGATAAACGTATTCGGCATCTGTTTTCGAAAGGTCCTAAGTATAGATTACCTTCAACTATCGATCTTAATGCATGTCGTGCTCAGATCTCCCAATCCATTGAGGATTTTATTTTAAAATGGTGTCGTAGAGAACATGCGGACCCAAACTCACATTCTACTTGGAAAAAGTCAATTTTTAAAATTATAGATACACGTATTAACTTTTATAATTCTAACCTCACTTTACTTCCTCCGAGACCTAGGCTTTCCTTTCGTTATTAAAATCGGGAATTCAAGAATTTCATAATAAATTTGTTTTAGTTCCTGCTGATAAAGCTGCTAATAATGTAATTATTGTTTGATGCCTGAATTACGGCAATGTTTTATCTCTGAAACTCGGTAGCACTAGTTCGTATACTCCAGTTCATTCTTTTGAGGATGATGTTGTTTCCACACATATCACTCGGTGCACTACTTTCAAGGCTGGAGTAGAGGAAAGCAGAACACACTGTCAGCTATGTATTGGATTGCTAAATTACATAAAAATCCGTATAAGGCCCGCTTTATTTCGAATTCTAGTTCATCCACCACCACAAACATCTCCAAATTTTAATTTCTTGTCTTCCTGCCGTTAAAAATCACGTTAAACAATATTGTGATACTACTTATGAAAACGCTGGGATTAATTTGTTTTGGTGTATTAAAAATTCAGAAAATGTTCTTGATAAAATATAAGTAATTTAAGAACTCTTCTGCGAAAAGGACTATCACAACCTGACTTCTATGGTGACGTGATTTACAAACTTCGTAAGATCCTTGGTCATGATCACTTTCATACTATATTTGTTAAACTTGTTAAAAGTTTTATCAAAAGAGCATGCTTGGTGGTGGACCCATTTACAGTTCGCCACTATGCTTTCCTCTTTAATTGTGCGAATCTGTTCTTTGTTTCTGTGTGTGTTTGTGGTTGACTGTCGTCCTTGAATGCTGCTTTTCCTGTTTGATTTTTATATCTATATTTATAACCTCGTCCCGGAACCTCGATTGATAATGACAATATACACTCAAGTGATATGAAAATTTCCGCTATATATTGTATGTACAATATGCTGCTTTTAGTCGAATGGTACATGGCTACGTAAGACCTTTCCTTTTGGAAAAAATACTAAAACAACAAATAATACAGCAAATAGTATTCCTTCAATGTTTCATTATTCACAGAGTACGCGTTTGGCTCAATCATGTGAGCAAACTTAGGATGCAACATTTTGCCAACTATTTACGTTAAATACAGTACTGAACTAGCTCATTTTTTCAAAGAGCTACTTCAACATTTATGAAGTTCTTGTTACAAAGTGTAGTGTGATTAAAACGTCTACAACATCACAGTTGTGTCCTTTCTCTAGTTAACTGCAACTTCCTTTTTAAAAAACTTCTTGGGATTTCTTTGGAATATTATGTGCAATTAAGTGTGCAGTATATACAATATATAGCGGAAATTTCCGTGTTGCGTTTTCATATCACTTGAGTTCATATGCAATGTTGTTCACAGATTAAAGAATACATCTATGGATGTAGGCTGTACTATGCACTAACTCTTTTAAAATATTTGTCTCCGGAATAGGAAGGGTCGCACTATATAAATAGTTCGTGTTATGACCTCGTCAAAGACAACCACTTTATGATTTTAGGAGGTCTTTGGTGTACGCATGTACTTAGAAAAGCATTAAATCAGACATAAAATGCGAACAAAGGATAACGCTTGCATTGCTCAAAGCGTATCGATAAATATAACGATATTGACCAACTGACTAAATAGCCGAGGGTTAAAGCAAATATATCGTCAATCTGAAGATCGTGGGTTCGAATCTTGCATAAACTGTATGCGCAATAATTTGATTTTTGGCAACATAACGGAACTTCCCAACGAAACGCACGAGCAGACGGAGATCCAATTGCGTCAATTCTTTGTTGACAAATTAAAAATCGCCCAAGATATGGCCACCAGTATGAAGTTAGAGCGTGTGCATCGTATGGGTCAGCGAGATGTGAGAAGTAAACAAACCCGCAAGATTGGTGCCAAATTTAGCTATTTTAAGGATCGTGAAATGGTGCGCCGACAGCGTGAAAACTTGGAAAATACTGACTTCTTTATGCATAAGCAATTTCCGCCGGAAATTGCTGCGCGCAGGAGGGCTCATATTCCGGCACTTAAGGTCGCAAAAAGGCAGAACAAGAAGGCGTGGTTAGCCTACGACACCTTATACATAGACGGTGTTCCGGTCCGTGATGGCAACGTCGCCGGCACACAAGTTCCTGCTGGTCGAGATTAACGACGCGATGAGGGTGGACTTTCTGTTCTCTCATGGAACGTTAATGGGCTTAATCGGTCCAAATTAGAAGACATTCATTTTATTAATAAACTCTCTAATTATGATATCATATTTCTCTACGAATCATGGGGTAGTAAAAACTCACAGTTTGACATTGACGGTTATAAATGTTATAATCTGTACAGAAAATTCCAAAATCGCCGGTCTAAACGTTGTAGCGGTGGTATAGCTTTATACATTAAGAATAGCATTTCCAAGGGTATACATATTGTACAAAACCATTTTGACACGATTGTTTGGTTGAGCCTCGATAAAACATTTTTTAATATAAGAGATGATATATTTGTAGCAGGCGTTTATATATGGCCTGAAAATTCACCTGCTTACCATTCTATTACTGACGATTTATTTGATTTGTTGCAGATTGATATATTTATGTACGAATCACGTGGTATAGTATTGTTAACGGGCGATTGGAACGCCAGGGTCGGTAATGGGGACAAAAAAGATTATATCGTGTGTGATCGATTTGTTGATTTAATTGACAGCGATATGTACTGTTCGGACGTTCCAAGCGACCGGATATCTATGGACTCGGTACACAATAACAACGGGATTAAACTCCTAGATTTGTGTAAGTCCAATTGCCTACGGCTTGCAAACGGACGGCTCGGTAATGACTTTAATTCAGGCTGCTATACTTATGCATGTACTAACGGTTCAAGCGTTATAGATTATCTGTTAGTGCGGGAGCATGATTTTAATATAATACACAATTTTAAAGTCGAACCATTTAATGAATGGTCGGACCACGCTCCTATTTCATTTGATATTCTAAGTAATACACTTCGCGAAAATGATGATGATTTCTATGAACGAATACGAATACGATGGGAGAATGACCTGCGTGATGACTTCAGGCGCGGTCTTATTGCGCAACTACCTGCGTTTAACACTATTACCAATAATACCAATTTTAATAGCAAAAATGAAGTCTTTTTGTGTATTGAAAATTTTACAAATGTTATTAAAAGCGTTGCTTAGCCATTATTTTGCAAACATGAGATTGTATATAATAAACCACGTGTTAAAGGTGCTTTATGTAATAAAGCCGAATGGTTTGATACTGAAAGTATTAACGCTAAACGTACATATGTAAAAGCTATGAATACATATAATATGCATAAAAGCGATGCTAATAGGGTAGAAATGTGTAGTGAAAAAATTATTTATAAAAATATTGTTAAAAAAAAGAAACGTCGTTATGAATGTATAAAAATTAACAATATTGAACGCCTACGTCATTGCAAACCTAGAGATTTCTGGAAGCATTTTTCAAAGAAAAAGAAATCTTCGCAATGTGATATAAGTACGCGGGAGTTTTTTAATTATTTTTCTACTATAAATATGGATCTTCCTGATGTTGTCAATGAAGGTGCGGAGACTTTCTGTAATAATCACGATTTTGACGACAATGATGCTATTTTTGATGAGCTAGATGCACCAATAACTGTGCGTGAAATAGAATTTATTATACACAATTTGAAAAAAAACAAATCATTTGCAGGTGATCAACTGCTTAACGAATATTTTATAGAAGCTTCAGATATTCTATTGTCACATCTAGTAGATATTTTTAATGGTATTTTAAATACAGGACTATTCCCAGAGCAATGGATGGAAGGTATTTTAGTCCCGCTATTTAAGAAAAATGACCCAAGTAACGTTAACAATTATAGAGTTATTACCCTTGTTAGCTGTTTCTCAAAAATATTTACTGGTATTTTAAATAAAAGGGTGTCGGATTGGGCCGAAGGAAATAATGTTATAAGCGATGCTCAATTTGGTTTTAGAAAACATCGCTCTACTACTGATGCAATATTTGTGCTTAGTGCCATTGTTAGTAAAATCCTTAATGAAAATGGTCGCCTAGCGTGTGCATTCATAGATTTTAAAAAGGCATTTGATAGTATTTATCGCAACGGGCTCTGGTATAAACTGTATAATTTAGGTTTAAGGGGTAAACTTCTACGAGTAATTCGTGATATGTATTCTAAAGTTAAAGCCCGCGTGAGAGGCTGTAAAACATATTCAGACTATTTTGAGTGCTCGGTTGGCTTAAAACAAGGGGAGGTAATGTCTCCGATATTATTTTCACTATTTCTAGAAGATATAGAACTATTTTTAATGAATGATGTTAATTTTGGTATAAATCTTGATGATATTTCTTTTATTCTTATGCTATTTGCCGATGACATGGTGATTGTAGGTAAATCACCCAATGACCTCCAAAAAGGTTTAGATCTTCTACATTCTTATTGCAGTAATTGGGGACTACAAGTAAATCCCGATAAAAGTAAAATTGTTGTTTTTAGAAAACGAGGTCCAATCAAAAATGACGAGAAATGGACTTACGATAATATACCAATGGAGACGGTAGACAATTTCAATTATCTTGGTACTGTCTTTAATTATACAGGTAATTATAATTTAAACCAAGAAACATTAGCTGGTAAAGGTTTGAAAGCACTAAATACTTTACTTGTTAATATACGTAACTATTCACTGAAACCTAGTACAATATGTCAGCTATTTGATGCCTTCGTTAGCTCTATATTAAATTATGCTTGTGAAATATGGGGATTTAGTAAAAGTAAAGAAATTGAAAGAATTCACCTAAAGTTCCTTAAATCTCTGTTGCATGTAAAACAATCTACTTGTAATGCTGCTATATATTGTGAGTTATGTAGATATCCTATGTATGTTAATAGATATGTCCGTATTGTTAAGTATTGGTGCAAAATTGTTAGATCTGACAATATCATTTTACAACATTTGTACAAGTCATTAACACTCGACTGTCATAGGGGTAAAACTAATTGGGTTTCTCGTGTCAAAACATTGTTAAATGATACCGGTTTTTCTGATGTATGGAACAACCCAGATGGTGGTAATTTACTTACTTTTCATCTTTTGTTCAAGCAACGAATAATCGATCAATTTGTTCAATCATGGTATACTACTGTTAATAACAGTCGATCTTTGTGTACATACAGACTATTTAAGACCACTTTCAATTATGAGTATTATCTCGATAAAATACCACAGACATTTCGTATTGCACTTACTAAGGTAAGACTGTCTTCGCATCAACTGCGGATTGAAACAGGTCGTTATGGTGTTAACAGAATCGACCATGATCAACGCTACTGTTTAATTTGCAATTCTGGTGATCTAGAAGACGAATACCACTTTATTTGTATATGTCTAGCATACACTGACATTCGAAAACAATATATTAAATCACGTTACTTTGTTAGACCAAGCGTTTATAAATGTATTGAGCTAATGCAGTCTATTAGTTTTTCGGTTATCTCAAAACTTTGTAAATTTGTATATCAAGCGACAATTATTCGACAAAACATAGTTAATCGTCATGAAAATGTACTGTAAATCTCACTTAAAGTAAATACTACACCATCTTTTGCACATCTATATGCTTTAACGATCTTCATGATATTTCAATATGTATATATGTACATACATACACATTGCATTGTTCTATTATTTTTTTCAATGTACTTAGTACAACCTCACGTACAATATCTGTTTGTATATCTTTTCGTATAAATCATGTTTTGCTCATTGCCTTCATGTCTATGCACATACTTATCATGACTGACTGTTGTATATAATATTATTCATTGTATCACGTAACAAGAAACATTGTAATGTTTACGTTACTTAATAAAGAATCTTGAATCTTGAATCTTGAATCTTGTTATATTTTTGCAGTAAATGGGTGTGTATGTTTTATGTTACTTTATCGAAAAAAGGGTCGCAATGAAACGGGTTTCAATCCATATTTCACGAGATTGAATTTGTTTGTAAACAAAGCGTTATACAACTCCCATTTGTTTAGGAACACGCCCACTAGCCTTATCTACAGTTACAGTAGATTTAAGGTACGAAGCTCCCTTTATTGCAATTCATGTAACTAAATGAAGAATGTGAACGCAATGTGTATTCTACGAAAGGACGAATTATATATCCAAATACGAAAACAGCCATAATGTGTTTTTTTTTACAGTTTCATATGCACTGAAGTAGGACCCATGATCCGTCAGATTTAATTAAGCTAATTAATTGGTCTAAAATTATACATGTAGGTAATCTATTAGCAATATCAACGCCATATTAATATTTATGTTTGAACTACAAAACAACTGCCGATTTGTCGAGTTTTCGGGTAGAAAGTTTAAGAACCGAATGCATCATGCGGCTCCTGTTAATGCATGCGTACATTTCATATGAAACTGAAGCACATTATGATGGTTTGGATTTATTATACCGAAGTAAAAACGAAAAGCAACGAGTCTTGCATTTCCGCTATATAATTTACATACCGAACACTTATTTCTACGTAATATTCCAAAGAAATCCCAAGATGCTTTGTATAAAAATATCTGCTGCTTGTTACAGTAAGGGCAAAACTGTGATGTTGTAGATATTTTAATCCCAATACACTTTGTAACACAAAATTCATACATTTCGATGTTCCGCTTTGAAAATTTGATCCATTTCGGTACCTATTTGATGTAAAGCTGCTTTTACAAAATGAGCATACTATTACCGCTGAAACATTCAAAATTGAAGGGATAACATTTGGTGTGCTATGTATTGTTTTAGAGCTTTTTTTCCGAGAACATTGACAATCCTATCTTTTCTACTATGGTTAATAATGCCCACACGTAATAATTTCAACTTTCAACTTAACACAACAACAGTTTCTGATACTCTCGCTTCTTTTCTCGATTTGCCTCTATCGATTGACACTCGATAAATAACAAGTAAAATCGATGACAAGGGAGATAATTTCATTTTGACATCGTTAATCATCCCCACTTAGACAGGGATGTTCACCAACATCTTAAGGAGTATATATACTCAGTTGCAAAAGAAACTGGACACTTTGAAAATGTTACTTTACATCCTATCCTCTTTATCAAGCGACATTACCGAAATGATTCGACCTATTGAAAAACAAATGACAACATGACCAAACATGGCATATTCATTTTGGAATTTGCGAATTTAATTCTAAAAAAACTTTATACAATTAAATCTAAACAAAACTCAGTATCCACTTTCTTTTGCCATTGAGTATATTTCTCAACGTATTCATGTTTTATTTCTAGAGATGACAGTTGGGGACGTTAGTAAGCGTATCACTTGTACACCTAAATAGTTACTTACCTTATTTATCTACAAGTAGAATAATCTCCAATATAGGGTTTCATCCATCATAAAGATATTGCTGATCAAGATCAGCAGGTGCTGCGTGTACCAAAGGAACACGCTCACATCAGCTTATTTCCTGGCGAAATAATTGTCACAAGTGTGTTTGAATTGTGTGACTGGCTCGAAGATGTTGAAGAACTATTAGACTGCAATCTTGACCATTACGAAAAACGATTGATCAAGGGCCAAGCATTCATTTCTTGTTGGGTCTGTCAGACATAAATAATCTGCGAAATTAAATCCCATTTTTGAAATATCCATTCTTCAAGTACGAACGTAAACAAAAATGATGACAAAGTCCAGGCCGTGTGATGTCAGCCGTGGAAAAAAAACGTCACCATTATAACGTTTTCTTACAAAGATTACGTCAGTAACGGTTCAACGTAACTTTATTTGAGGGGGTGATGGGGGTGAAATGATGGCTTGGAAACAAGGTACCAAACTGCCTATTTCAAATGGATCATCCTACGACTGAGGTATATTAAAGTCACATGTCCAGTTTATTCTTGTAAGTCAATGAACAAAAATGGATTTGCTTTTGCCTTCTTGTTTGTCTGTTTGCGTGTTTGTTTCTGTGTTTTGTGGTTTACTGTCCTCCTTGAATGCTACTTTCCCTGTCCGATCTTTTTATATTTACTTTTAAAATAAATAAATACTGAAAAAGAGATCCCTTAGAAGCAACAAACACAAACAAGAGATAAAAGTAGTAGACTCGGTTTTACTGAGTCTGTTCATGAGAGGTAAAGTAAAAGTGCAACACCTCTCACGCCTCCTAGCACCGGCTTAAGCGATATTCTACTTTAAAACCACATACGATAGGGCTTGATGACCCCAAAAGACCAGTAAGTAATAAGACTACTGATTTGTAGTCGGGGAGACTCTTTTACGGCCGCCACACAGCACTAAACAAACACTAGTGTGAATGTCAAAGTACCAGTAAAGTCATATATTTAAACAAAAAAAACACACAAGTAGATAAAAGATATTTTTACTTTGCGAATTTAGATCTATCCAAATAATATTGTTTTTGATTCAGATGTAATATAAAGGTCATTAACAGGGGTAGGTGTGCCGTTTTGTGACATTGGCTCTACATAGCGATATGAATGAATGAATGAATGGTGTTTTACGGCACGTCGACACATAAATAGGTCATATTGTGCGCAAAAACTGATGAAAGATGAAGAAATGAAGGATTAATTAAAAAATAATGTAAATATATAAATATAAAACTATTTACAAATAAGGGATGATATGGTAGTAATGTAAACTATATATGTAAATCAACAAATGTCCGAAAACGGGTATATAAAGATGTAAATATATACAAGAAGACATTATAATGCTTTATATAGTCTGACTTCCTTCAGGAAATCTAAAACAAGACTAAAATCTATAGTATCAAATAACTCTGTCAATGTATTAACAGTGTAGTACCTTTGACGCATAGGATCAAAGTCTATACATTTCAACACGATGTGTTAGACCGTTAACGGTTCAAAGCAGGGTATTGCTCACCTTGTAATAAATATGAATGAGTATACCGTGTATGCCCTATCCTGCACCGATATAGTGATATGAGGCCCGATAGCTTCAGCATTCAAACACAACAACACAGTAGACCCGCATTGTACCACAAACAAAAAGCAAGTTAAATACACAAAGAAAAGGACAATACACAATACAAAGAGCGGTGACGACAGGGTTACGCACTTGGAACTGTCAGTATGCAATATGGCCTTCTGTTAAGACTAAATCGATTTTATGTGTACCACAACGTCGCCATTTTCCTGTAATCAGCGCCCAGATTTACAAGACTGTGTAGATAAAAATACTTCCCATCAAAACGAAATCTCTAACAAGAAAGTCCACATCTAGAGAAAGTAGCCAACGATGCGCGTATATGCTGTTGTAAAACATTATATATAAAATAAGAGTCTAGAAGACCGCAGTCCACGCTCTTGGGAGAGCTGCAGAGAGAGCGTCCAGTTGGCTCTGGCTACGACGCAGTGAACCAACTTGGCAGCCAACGTAGACGAGGTAGTGACTGATCACCACTATCTGCCCCGCCATCTAGAGGGTGTCCCGAGATAAGGGGCGAAACATCCAATGACAGATGGAGACTCGGCTGAAGACGTCTACGTTCAGCAGTATAACTATATCTTCACAACACAATATAATTATAATACTCAGGATATATCAGAATTTCACTGAACGATCAACGCAGTTGCAGCCAAAGAGAAAATCAACCTAGGGTCAACCAGATAACCGACAGTCCATGAAACATCCTCCCATATCAAGGTTTGCTTCTATCGATTGATAGGTGCAAGCATATAATCTTACGTAGTAGTCCAGTCATTGCACAAGACCGTAGGTGGGACAATCACCAACCGTAAAGTGTGTTGTCGCAATATTAACGGATCTTCTCCTTTTCTCACGGCTTTCCTGATTACTTGTATAAAGTGGTCAGGAAATCCAGTAGTATATAAACGAGGAGTTCTGGCGCAGTGTTTTCATCGGAGAGTTTGTCGCAATGAGTCAGCAGTAAATTTGTCGACCGGCAAGCCAACCAACAAATTTAAAACTCATTGCAATCCCCACTCAACCCCCCCCCCCCCCAACCCCCCTGATGAAAAACTCCCCCAGAACCCCTCGTTTATATACTACTTCACTTCTTATAAATAATTGATAATAACTTGCTACTTTTTTTTAATCAACCCCAAATAAAACAACTGCAGATCAGACAATCAATATCTTTCAAACCCGACACCGCAGATGATTTTTGTCTCGGCTGTTAAACAAAGTCGGAAGGAACAGACCCCAATTTGTTTACTACCCGCAAATAATTGATCTTCTACTTATTTGGGAGAGCGCAACTATTTTGGGTGAATCTACTGTTGGCGAAGCTTTTAAATCACACAAACCAAACCTCTTTAACGCACTTTTATGTCTTGAATATCCTTAAACGGTACCCTACTATTAAAATCCTCATTGTAACCCTTCCATTTAATCAATGCTTGTTTCTTTTTGTAATCACGTCGTATTACTTTTTCGATTCTGAATATTTCTTGATCAGCTTTTAACATTTCCAATTCATAGAAGCTTCCATCAATGTTTTGGTTGTTTAAATCTATTATTTTGTACGTCGCGTGATTTGTATATTGAATTTCATCAATAACAAATATTTCTTCAGTCCAGTTTGGAGTATAACCTTTTTCAAACGTTCTTTTATATTTGCTAATTCTAACCTTGTCTTCTATTTTAAACCTTGGCAAAGTTTTATTAATTTTCATCTGTCCGTACAAGTTGAAATAAACTATTCCTTTATTATTTTCATCACTAGCCTCAACCGGTGTCATTTTAATACTCCGATGTTGCGTATTATTGTATTTATCAACCATCGCCTGTAGCACATCTAAATACTAAATACGTATTTGTATTGTTCGCTGTAAAATATTTCCACATCCTCTCTTTCAATGTTCTATGAAATAGTTCAATAACTACAGCTTTTCCGAAATTAAACGTGTGATACATTTTAATATTATTATCATCAATAAATTGCTTAAATGTTTTGTTATAAAACTCCACACATTGATCAACCCAGAGCAATTTACAGTGTCTTCCAGTGCTTATAATCTTTTGGAAAGCTTTGGTAATTTCTATACCAGTTTTATTCGGGACAGGCATAACCCAAGCAAATTTACTAAATACATCAATGACAGTGAGCAGGTATTTGACACCTTTATTATATTTTGAAAACGATTGCATATCAACCAGTCAGCCGACCATATGTTATCTATTTCATCAACAATCACGCGGCGTTGAGTGAACTTTCTTCGTATAGGTTTATGAAGTTCATCGGCTAGCTTATCAGTCCATCTCAACGCCTGTTCTTGTTTGTTGATGCTCCGAGCCACAGTTTATATTTTGCACTAATTACGGGTTGACTATCAAATTTTTAGCGATCTTTTCTCCAAGTGATTTGGACTTGCTCGTTTTCAAACCAGCCAGCATCTTTTTATCACATATTGATTTATTACTAGGACTTTCATCATAACAATAATAATCCTGATTGCATGCTTCATGTGAGTAGATTGTTTATATTATCCTATTGTAGTGTTTCATGTCAAATTGTTACCCCACCCACTTTTCATATAGCAAAATGTGTGGTCATTGTTTACTTGTCGAGAAGGTCAGTTGAGTATGTTTTATGTTGTCGTTGGTCATCGTATACTTTAAATTTGTTCACTTTGTTGATAAATCTGGCTGTTTTATAAGTTTGTAACATTTGTCGCTGTTTGTCGTACGTATTTTTGTCCTGAATTTTCTTAAGTGACCGTAACACTTTTGTGTTTTGGGGAAATGACCTTCTAACAGCATTAACTTGTTCTATTGCTGAATTTGCCCGTCCGTCATTAAACCGTGCTGCGGCACTTAATTTTCTGCCTTTAGCGTTACGTCGAAAGGTTACGTCTTTCGGATTTGAGGCATTGATACCATGATTTGTGTCAGCACCTTTACATGTCTTGGTCGCAGCGTCTTTTCCCAGTCGAACCTTTAAACAGTCGATTAGTTTAGTTTATTTTTGTCGTCTCCCTGAATCTTTAGAGGTTTACATGATGTTGGCATAAAATGTTTTCTCCACGTTGAGATTGGTGGATTACCCCCACACGACATGGAATATTTACTACAGGTTTTCCCACATTTATCCTGGTAGCAGTCTATTATAGCCATCTTCAAATTTTCACATTTTTGTTGTAAAAAGGGAATATTTGTGTCGCCTATAGTCTGCTGTACATTTTGAAACTCAAGTCAGTACAGGGTGAGATACGTCCTATGCAAAGCGTTTCTGAATGTATGATCGGTCCCGTTTGGTATGTAGAGGAAAGATCTTTTGTGAAAACTCAGTCCTCTTAATTTTATTTCTCATTGTTTTAGTAAGATGTACAACATCTGCCATTCTTGACATGGGTTTGCCCGTTATAGCAAGTTGAGCAGCACGAGCGCCCTTGAATGCTTTGCTGTCCCCGTCTGTTGTCATGTTGTCAATAGTGATCGGCGTGTTACTCTTCAATATTGATTCCATCGCTAATCTGGCCTCTATGTTCGTCACTTGTAAACGAAGTATGAAATTTGTATCGACTTGAAGGTTATTGTTGCATTAGTCAATAATCTTTTTTATTATTTATTTATTTTTTTATTACTTATTTATTTATTGATATATTTACTTACTTACTTACTTACTTACTTACTTACTAACTAACTTACTTACTTACTTACTTACTTACTTACTTACTTACTTACTTACTTACTTACTTACTTACTTACTCACTCACTTACTTACTGAGCTATCTATCTATCTATCTATCTATCTATCTATCTATCTATCTATCTATCTATCTATCTATCTATCTATCTATCTATCTATCTTATCTTATCTTATCTTAATATTCCTATATTATCTTATCTTCCTTATCTTATCTTATCTTGTCTTATCTTTCTTGTGATGTTATGTGAGATGTGAAGTAAATAGATATTAAATAATGTTTAATTAATGTGATGACATCATGAAGATGACATCATGAAGATGACGTCATGAATATGACGTGTCGTCATGAATATGACGTTACGTTGTATCGTAAAAATCTAACCATATTAGGTTAGAAAGGTTTAGGATTTCATCAATCCAGCTTAGCCATCCACTACAATTACAAGTAAGCTTATCTACCAACAATGAAGTTTCTTTGGAAGCAGAGATGATAAGTCAAAGATGATGTACTGTTCGAATAATAAAGCATTTATTCAAGAAACCAATCAATTGCCATATAAGGGCATGCATTTTGACACTTGAATTAGGTAATATTACATAAACAGTAAATTTGATACAATGATAAGATAAAGCAATCATAGAATACTAAAACTTAAAAGTTTCAAACATTTTCTTTAACAAGTATAGAAGATATTCAAGTTTAGCGGTTGATATGTCGTGGCAGTTCTGTGCATTTTCAAGTCGTCCGAAACTGACTTGAAGCAAATGTGACCGGCTTCATGTTTTAAGCCATTTTGTTAAAAATAGTCCGCGGATAACACCAAGTAAAGTCATTTGATGCTCGTCAATATTGTTACTTTGTTTGATAAAGTTTTGAGACTTATGTCAAAAAAATAATTCAGTTAAAGGTCTCACTACAGAATTACCTCCCTTGACCATGACGGTAGGAAGATTCCTACACCGTAAAAACTAGGGCTGTGTTAATCGGTTTGCTCTCAACTTGGAAATGTGCAATCATTCTCTTATTTCTGCCTTCGGGTGACAATATTGGAACATGTTCATGACTTCTGGCAAGTTTGGATGCCACTGGGTGATTTTCGAGGAAGATATGATAATTTGAAAATGGGTAGGAATACAGTTGAATTATCAGTGAAATGGAGCTAGTTTTGAGGGGTGCTGAAAAAGACTGGAATTTTAAAAAAAAATAATCTGGTCAACTTTTGATTTTTTGTGGATATTCTGAGCTTCAGAGGAAGGTTTGCAGATTGAGGGGAGATTTAAAGACCAATGGACATTTTATAGTATGTTTGCAGTGGTCCACAAGTGACCGTTTCTACATATATTATATAGTGTTGATTAATTCACTAGTGAGACGTAAAGGAATGAATGGATGACTGTTTTACGGCCAATGAATGGCTCATGAACACGTGAGCTTTCTTTATTATTTCGATCCACTCGAGAGAGTGGGGGAAATATATATCGGAGCCGTGCCATTCTGAAGCTATTGGATATATGTATATGGTTCTCTAACTTGTTCTGTGCACCTTCTATACACGAGGCCGCCCGGTTGACCATGTCCCCCATCCGCGGACAAGGCTAAGAGGAATTTATTGCCTAAGAACACACAGAAGACACCAAGTGTCGACAGTGAGGGTCGAACATGTGATTTCTAAATTCAGAGTAAGACTCGCTATCCACTGGGCCCACTCGATCCTTGAAGAGTAGAGAAACATATAAATTGAATGCAAACATATGTGCAGTGTTATTCCTGTAACTATAATGCAAGAACACTATAATATTTGTATCGAAACCCGATGTCCAGGATTTAGGTAACGAGCCGTAGGAGATCAGAGGGGATATGGCATTATTGCAAGATATGGAACTTTTCACGAAACTCTCATACACGATAATTCTTCCGTGATAGCAGACAGTACAATTACTTAATCAAATCATTGTTGTTTTTTTTATTTATTTACAGTCGTCAACAGACATTAGCGTCGACGAGATTTTACTGATAAACACAAAATGAAATTATTTACCTGTATTCTATGTATTTACATGGTCTACAGCTTACATACATACAGGAGGTGTTCAACTTATAACGTAACACTTTTGTTTAAGATTTCTTTTCTTCAGCCGAAGTGAATACATTAAAAACATGATTTAATTATGTGAGACTGTCATTTAGACCTGATGCATTTACAAATAGTTTCCGATTTCACGCGGTTCGCTTTTTATAACATTTCTAATTAGTTGCATGCTATTTTCAAACTTGTATGTTTCTATTGCCGTACAGTTTTACCTAAAACCAAAATAATTCCAATAAATGTTTATAATAATTGTTGAAAAACTGTGTTTGTAATTAAAATATGATCGTATGTTTAGTTTTAAGACAAAAATATAAAAAGTGAATTTGATTTTATTTATGTTTTGTAAGACAAAGAGATGAATAGTTATTGTTACTGAATATCACATACCGTATAAAGGTATCTTTGGTAAAAATGTATGGATGTTTTGTCATTTTTTGCAAATGTGTGTTTTGCCCCCAAATCCTAAGTAATATATTTTTTCAAATTTGTTTTGACAATGAAGTATTTAAATTTATTTTATAAAGGAGAAATCTTAGACAGTACCTGCAGGTGATGTTTTGAACTAGTTTGTTTTTATAAATTGTATCGCTTTCAAAGCACTGAATGTTATGTTATGAAAACCGAAAATAGCAAATATATGCATATTCCACATTTTTAAGTTCACACACATATCGGAATACTATAACTTTAAACAACAATTTACAAGCAGTTTTGTCTGAATATATATTGCGGTAATTTTTATAATTGAAGATATTTGCTTCAAATCGCATTTTTCAACAATATGGATGCAGCAAAATTATACAGCGCATTATTTTTCATGTCATTTTTTTTATATCGAAGGAATCATTAGACTTGTCATTTAAATGGACATATTCGGGGTAAAGGTCAATAGATTTAATTAAATTGAAAAATGAAGGTTTACCTTATCAGTTAAACACCTCTTGTAGTCATACAGTTATAACAATAATTAAAAGCGAATAATGATTCAGAAGCTAGCTGAAAGCTTGTTTATATCTGTCTCCTTGATCATGGTAAACAGATTTATAGTATCAGTGATAGTATATTACATGAATTCAAACTGCTGCGTAAATATTTAACATAACACAATATAAATATAATCATAGACACAATTTAAAGAGAGAGACAGAGAGAGAGAGAGAGAATTATAATACAGAATTATAGAACAATTGTATTATAATGGGATGAACGAGATTTTCAGTTATTTATCATGGTACGTCTTAAAGTGAATACTTCTGAAATGTATTTGCTAAAGTTAATAACTTCATTTTTGTTTCTTGACTAAAGGAGAGCAATATATTTAAACATACACGGCCTTTGGATGTAATATCGTTCTATATATTTACTTCTGACTGTATTATAAACAGGACATATCAAAGAAAACTGAAACTCGTCCTCAATATCGTTGCATATTTGACATATTCGTTCATGCCTTTCTAGTCTTTCGCGAGAATACGTCCATGTTTCGATCCTTACACTATGAGAGGACAAACGTAACTTTTGTGTTTGTGATGTCGCTTGCAATTTTTTTACTTTTGCCTTCTCGTTTGTCTGTTTGCGTGTTTGTTTTTGTGTTTTGTGGTTGACTGTCGTCCTTGAATGCTGCTTTCCCTGTCCGATATTTTTATCTGTCTTTGTTAAAAGGTTGTGATCGCACAAAGTATGCATTTAATTCAGATAAATATAATTTTCAAAATGATGTTTTATAGTTTATATTACTACCATATCATCCCTTATTTGTAAATAGTTTTATCTTTATATATTTACATTATTTTTTTAATTAATCCTTCATTTCTTCATCTTTCGTCAGTTTTTGCGCACAATATGACCTATTTATGTGTCGACGTGCCGTAAAACACAATTCATTCCTTTATTCATTACAGATGTGTACCATGTCGATGCTCTGTTAGTTTCAAGGTCGGATGACCATTATTGAACATAACTGTCTATCAATCGTTGTTTAAATAACGTTACAAAAGGTAAGGGATTTAATGATATTGGGCCAAGCCCTGCACACATACAACCACTAGTATTCAGCAATGACTTGACTTTTAAAGAGTTTTGGACCATGGCAGTGTTCGAACCCATACAATGATAGCTGAACCTTGATATTCGACCAATAACCCTTATTATCTCAGTTGATAATTCACAATAGACCAACAATCAACAATAATTATCGTTTACAATGAACGTTTGCGAAAAAAATAATAATCTTTTTATTGGTTACTCGAATGTGTCCGTAACTGTTACTTTTTATGGACTTTTCAACATCTTTTACAGACCCTTTGTGTGTTCGCGATATTTTTTTAAAATCAAATCTTGTTTGGAATTTAATGTTTCTGATGCCAAATTAACCGGGTAGGGTAGACCTTGGTTACTAAAAAAATACTTAAATTCTTTCAACTAGTTTTATTTTTATATGACTTTATTTACCCTGGTCCAAAACTTTTTTACCGAGTATATATATAATTGATAACTATGGAACGCCATGACTGTCTTATTATGAGCATTTATATTTATGTTCGGTACATATACCGTTATGTGCAGTGGTGAAAACATTATAATTATACAGTTGTAACATCATTATGTTCTTTAAATTCGTCATTATTGTCAGTGTACTTTGCGTTGTATGCTGTACATATGACCTTCATCTCATTATATGCAGTGCCTTTGTCATTATATTCGGTGCATTTTTTATTATATGCACTTCAAGTGTTTTTATATGCAGATGGTTCGTCGTTATGTTCAGATCACTGACCGTTATGTTCGGTGGTTCTAGAAGCGATTATATGCGGTTGATGTTTCAATATACTCAGTTGAACATAAATTATGTTCAGTGGTTTTAACTTTATGTTCAGTGTTCCAACGCGCTTTATGTTCGGTTCCTTTTACATTATGTTCGGTTCAGTCGACTTTCTTGATAACATTTGCAATAAAAATCCAGTTTCATCTATAAGCACTTATGACTTCTCTATACTATATAACCTTACCAAATCACCTTATCGAAGACAAGTTTATTGCTCTTATTAAAACCAAATACTCGCCAAGGAAAATACTACATTAATATTAAAGCATGTTTTACTAATGGCAGTTTAGATAATTACACCATTTGGACTTGCCAAGAAGCTTGTGAAGCACTCATCTTCCTATTATATAATATTTTTGTCATGTATGGACCATCGTTTATAGACAATTTGTTGGTGGTATGGGTACGAACTATGCAGACTTGTCGTAGATTTGTTTTTATATTGCTATGAAAGAGATTTCATGTTGAGTCTTTCACCAGATACCCAGGCAGATGTTATTCAAGCCTTTAATGACACCTGTCGATATCTAGATGCCATATTGAACATTGACAACCCTTACTTTTCTACTATGGTTAATAATATATACCCTAAAGAATTTCAACTTAACAAAGCTAATATTTCTGATACTAACGCTTCTTTTCTCGATTTACATCTCTCCATTGAAAATGGTGAACTAATTAGAACAATATATGACAAGAGAGATGAGTTTAATTTTGATATTGTTAATTATCCCTATTTAGATGGGGATCTTCCCCGGGGAACTTCTTATGGGGTCTATGTGTCTCAACTTATTCGTTTTTCTAGAGCTTGTACTCAAGTTGAGGACTTATATTCGTAGTATTTGTATAACTAAAAAGCTACTCCATCATGGCTACCGTTACCATAAGCTTCGTAAAACCTTTGCAACATTGTATTATCGTAACCCTGATCTTCTTTCCAAATATAAAAGTAATTTAAGAACTCTTCTGCGACAAGGACTATCACAACCTGACTTCTATGGTGACGCGATTTGCAAACTTTGTAAGTTCCTTGGTCATGATCACTTTCATTGTTAAATCTTTGTTAAACTTGTTAAAAGGTTTGTCAAAAGAGGTTACGACCCTATCATTTTGCAACGCACTGCATGTTTGGTAGTAGACCCATTTACATTTCGCCCCTATGCTTTCCTCTTTAATTGTGGGATGACCGGACAGGTTGTGGACACTATTATGACGCCTACCTAAAGCCCAAAAGGACGGTGACGTCTGATGTTTGCCTGCAGTCTTGTCTTGACGTGCCCTCAATGGTTTGTTCTTTTATTGCTCTGGCTTCTGCCAAGTCACTGAGTACCTTCTTTGTGGCTTTCTAGGCTATTTATTCTTTGTATTTATATACATGATATATACACGAGCGTCTTTGTGTTTTACTTATATTGCCTGTTAATGCTGCCTCGTTGGTTAGAGAATAGTTCATGGCGGGGAATTCCTTATTTAAACTGTCCCGTTTTATTGGGATGACAGTAGGGTAAGTGTGAGGTTTGATGCACCCTAAAACCTGGTTTATACCTCCAGCGGCCATTTCTGCCACTGACCGTTCCAAGGTGGTAGACCTATTGTCAACCCTATTGTGTATGTGATGTCATATTTGGCCTTTTATTCATCTTTAAAGTTGTTCTTTGTTTCTGTTTGTTTGTGGTTGACTGCCGTCCTTGAATGCTACTTTTCCTGTTCGATTTGTATATCTATATGTATATAATGTGAAAATTGTACGGAAATGTCCAACGATTTTAGGTGTAAAATGCCGATCTTTGGCGAAAAATGCCGAATACGGACCAATTATACTAGCATTATTGGGAATTATCCGCTAAAAGTAGTTGTAATTTTCACCACACCATCACAAATTGAAGCTACAACTGCATATAATGTTTTCACCACTGCACATAAATACATATATATAAATGCTCATCGTAAGACAATCATGCCGTTCCATAAACAACGGCCCTACTCTCCGTATACTCCCGCATTACTTAATAATATCGATAATCAAAAACTTTGTTTACAATTCTTTAAATTTATCCTTTCGATTTTCTTGGATTTAGTAACTAAGAATTGACCCTACAAAAGAATCGAGCAATTGTAAAGGTGTTTTCAGTTTTAAATCGTATTTCTAAATATTTGTGAATAGAAGGTTCATAGCTTTAATCGTTTTATCGTATAGTGCTTGGTGATTAAGCGTAATTGAACCTGTGTAGCTAAACACAGCTCATAAATAGTTAAAATCAACAACTTCGAGTATAATACCGTTATAAGACCAATTTTCAATAACTCTGATTATACCTCATTTTCGAAAAAAACACCATTTTAGTCGTATCAGTATTATTTACAAGAGGTTCAGGAGAACTAGTCCAGACAAATGTTGTGTATAAGGGGCCATAAACTCCGCCAAAAGTATATGCCCAAATAGGCTTAGTACCAATCATCTCTGCCAAGTTTGGTCGAAATCCAGCAATGGGTCCTAGAGAACTATTCAGGATGAAGTTTGCGTTTTAAAATGTTTAAACTGCGCCAACAATTATTCGACCAGACCACGACGAAGTTATGTGCAACTAGGCTTGGTATTGACCGTTCCTGCCAAGTTTAATTGAAATCAAACAAAGTGTTCAGGAGAACTATTCCGGACGATGTGTGTGTAGTATTGCCCATAAATCCACCAAAAAATCAGTCGAACGGAACACGACAGCAATATTTGCGGTTATACTGATTGTATGTAGCAAGTTCGTTTGAAATCCTGCAATGGTTTCAGGAGAACTATTCGGGACAATGTGTGTGTATTAAAACTGTTAAAAGGCAATTACTCCTCCAACAATCATTCGACCGGAACAGCAGACGACATGCGCAACTAGGTGTAATAATCATCACCCCTATCACATTTTGTTGTATAGAAGAACTAATCCGGATTTGTGTGTGTTTTACAACCCTTGATGGGCCTAACTCCAAAGGTCAATCGCCTGGAACACAACGACGAAAAGCGCAACTATGCTTCGTACTGATCATCTCGTTGGAATCCATCTAGGGGTTCAGGAGAACTAGTTCGAACTGAGTTTAAATATCAAAATATGTCAAGGGTCACACCTCTGCCGAAATCATTCCAAAACACGACCATGTTATGCGAAACTAGGCATGTACTGATTATCCCTGCCAAGCTTTGTTGTAATCCGGCCAGGGGTTCATGATATTTAGGCCGGACCAATGTGTGTATTAAAACGTTAAAAGGGCCATAACTCAGTCAAAAATTACGATGACAATATGTGCAACTAGCCTTAGTACTTATCACTATTGCCAAGTTTCATCGAAATCCGGTCCGGGGTTCAGGAGAACTAGTTCGAACAAAGTTCGTGTATGAAAACTTTTAAAGGGCCAGACTAGTTACTTTTTTTGTTTACAAAAATACACGTACGTGATCGAAATAGAAAGGGATGTTATCTGTTTTGATTTTCCTAAATTTAGGTTATGGCGTTTGTTGGAAATCGCATTCACAAAACAATCGGACATACATGGAAGAAAACAAAAATAAATTCTACCTCCATTGCCATGTTAAAAATATAAGGTCGGATTTTGGTCAAAACTAAGATATGTTTAAGTGTTAGCTTGGTGAACAATTTTGCGAACCATATCCTCTGAATATGTTCAACTTAATTTGTTTTTAAAAATGTAAGTCCTTTGAAACAGATAACACGTAATTCAACTTATAAAAATGTTTTTTTTCCTTATAAGTATTCAAATGTGTTTATACATGTTTCTTCTTAATTGTCAGTTCGCCAGTCTGAACTATGTAAATTTATTTATTTATGATCTTATGCCGATGTAATGAGAGCACCAGTGAAATGACTGGAATAGTCAAGATTGACATTCCTCCAGTTGTAACAGTATGGGTAAACAGTATCGCCTGTGTGTAGATTTGAGTATGTGGCTGCGGTGGCTGTCTGGTAACCTATGACATTATTAGGACGGAATTGACCTAATGATGTGAAAGTAGTGTTTGTTACAATGTAGCAATACGTATCAGTAGCCGTCGGAGTTCGGTAATAAGCAGCAAACGAGAGGAAAAAGTGGTATAATCCTGATATTGTACACGTGAATATGCCAGATGTACTATTATACCCTCGACCGATGTTGAAGACAACTCTGCTAAAGTTAGGAATACCGATTGCCAACGTTTTGCTCGGTTTTGTCACTATAAAGAACACTGTATGGTCTGGAAAGAGAACAGAACTTAAATTATATCTAAATAGCACACACAGTATATACAGTATACGTATCATTTGTTATTACAATAACTAATATAATAACGCATTACCACACACACACGCGAGATTAGAATTTAATCCGAACAGCACAAACAAAATATTTTGTTTCATAATGTAACTGATCCATATTACAAATTAAATAATAATGTTCAAATGTACAAAATAATATGTGCCTTACACTATTATATATAATTATGTTCATAATGATATTATAGTTCACATAATATAATAAAACTGAGAGTGTTTGTCCCTTTATAACAGAAGGTGAGAAGCATGTCATCTTCAAGTGCAATAAAAAAATCCAATCGAGATAGGATAAAATATGTGCCAAAACCTGTTTAAAAATATGGAAGTAACGAAGGATAAAAATATCGGACCGGGAAAGCAACATTCAAGGACGACAGTCAACCACAAAACACAAAAACAAACACGCAAACAGACAAACGAAAAGGCAAAAGTAATAACAAATGCAAAAGACATCACAAACACAAAAGGGTTGACAATAGGGCTACCGCATTGGAACAGTCAGTGGCAAAGTAGGCCACTGGGGGGGGGGGGGGGGGGGGTTTAAACCGGTTCTAGGCTGCACCAAACCTCACACTAACCATACTGTCACTTCATATTTGTACAGATAACTATATATCTGCGTTCAGGTTATGTGAGCTTGTTTTTGATGTTGATTGCCTCTTGTTGATAACTTACTGCTGGCCACTATATTTACATTTCCATTGTTTATTTTTCTCGCGGTCAGTTGTTTCTTACTTTTAAAAGAAAGAATGTTTATAATACTGAAAGTGTGTTTTTGTATTTGATTTCTCAAATATCAGCTCTCTTTTATTAATATAACTTCAAACAGAGATCTCGATGGGTATCGGCTTTCCTTGTGTCTCGTGTTGGTCAGAATATACTAACGTATTCTTTGATATGAAAATGTTCTTATACTGTAACTCAATGTAAATTTACATTAACTACTACACACCCATCAAATGTTAAATTAAGATAACTACCTCATACTATCATGGTTTATGTTTACATGTCTCGGAATTAATTGACGCTTGAAACAGTTTGCTTAAAGTAGACAATAATGAAGGGTTAGTCTCCTGTTATTACTTACAATATAAATAATTCCATAGTTGCTTCAGTTGCATGATAGCTGTCACATAAGTAATACAATCACTATACATACCTGCACATCTTTCACTGCTGCATGCGTTCACCTCGTACGCATGTTCTGGACAATAGTTACCTAATGGCAATGGTAAAGGATTACTGCACAATCGGTCACGTGACCGGATGCCTCCACCACACGAGACACTACATTTGCTCCATTCTCTCCATGATGACCAACCTCCGTCTAGACGAAAATAATGTTTTGGCAATATATTTTCAACTATATTTTGTTCGGTGTCATGTAACGTTTTTGTTACCATTGTTTTATATGAACATGCAATCTCGAGTGCTTTATAAGCTTTATGCAGCTTAACAATAAATACTGAAAAGGAGATCCCTCAGAAACAACAAGCAGAAACAAAAAAAAGAAAAACTTAATAAAACCGATTCTGCTACTTTCCTCTCTTTTGTTTGTGCATCAAGGGAATCCCGCTTTCGGTATTTATTGGCATTCATACTTGCGTTCGTTAAAGGCATTTTCGGTAGTTTTTCATGCGCAGCTTCTTTGGGCGACTTCTCTTCTAAAAATATTGGATGGATTTGCCTACATATTTACAGGAATGTTGCTTTTGATGTCTAGTTGTGTTTTTTGTCTTTATTTTTTTATTGAATATTTTTTTTATTTTTTTTTTCTATTTTTTTTTTTTATTGTCTTTTTTTAAATATAGGCCTATTATTAGATACATAAAATTGGGAAAATATAGCATTTTGTTGTAAAAATTCCAACAAAATTAAAAAAATTAAGCATAATGGTACGGTTCCAAAAACCAATATTAAATCTCAATATGCATGGTGACCTATAAATTTAATTGCATATATTGTCTAAAGATATGTTCAGATAAGTGTCTAGGAAGTTTGAACAAATTCTGTTATCAGGAACATAACAAAAAAGGAAAATAGAACATTTCTAAATAATTTCATACAAAACTTGGCCTTTTAGCATAGGGGTAGGGTTTCAAAAACATTTTCTAAACAAGCATGGGGACCTGTCATTTTTATTTTGTTTTTATATGTTAAACTATGTGCTTAGAAAGTTTAAACAAATTCTATTATTGGGAACTTACAAAAAAAAAGGAAATTGTATCATTATGGGCTAATTTGTGCATAAATTGTGGTAATGGTCTCAACAGATTTTGTAAAAAAATATAGGTTTTACATAAAGATGAGTTTTTAATAATAATACTAACAATAGCTCAATAATTTACTAAAATCATACCATATTTATACAGAAACTGAACATTTATATATACTTGAAGTAAAGTCTACAATGCGCAAACCTTACCTCTACACGTGTCAGTGTTGCACAGTTCCACTTCCTGATTATTCCCTACACATACGTCATCATTGCATTGCCGTGACCTTGACCTCAAACCGCCACCACATTCAACGGTACAGGCGCCCCAATTTGACCACGGATCCCAATTACTTCCTGGTTTAAAAGTAAGGACAAAAACAAGATCACTTCACGAGGTATATATGTATTCAATTTAACATATATATTTCGCCGCATATTATTACGATTTTCCTGTTATTTTGGATGAATTCTAAATAATAAAAATGCCAAGTTATGATACTTTAATACGTTTAAAGGGACACAAGGCAATCTTGATTCTTTTAAATTTATCGGCGTCCAGTTCATCTACATACCCTGATTCATTGTATAAATTCAACAGCTTTTTTATTAATATAGCAACACGCTTAAAACAACGTATTCCAGAATCCAGTTTTGAAAAGGTTGTTCATTGTATTAATGATAAAGTTCCGTCTGTTGAACATTCCTTTTATAACGGAAGCTCAAGTTACGAAGTTTCTAGTTAATTTAGATATCTCAAAGTCAACGTGTCTGGATGGCATTGGTCCAAGACTTTTAAAGGCATCTGCAGTATATATTACAAAGAGCATAGCCTATATTGTTCATTGCAGCTTAATGTCGGGTTCATTTCCTGATATATGGAAAATTGCTAAAGTCAAACCTTTATTTAAAACAGGTGCTGTGGATGATGTTAATAATTATCGCCCACTTTCTATTCTACTCTTTCTAAACTGATTGAAAGGCATGTTTACGATTCATTCACGGAATTCCTCCTCTCTTTTAAATTACTAATACAGTCACAAAGTGGTTTTCGTAAAAATCACAGCTGTGAAACAGCACTTGTTCTTATGATAGATAAATGGCTTCAAGCCCTAAATGAAGGAAAGTTTGTTGGAACAATCATGGTAGACTTTAGAAAAGCATTTGATTAAGTTGATCACGATATATTATGGAAAAGGTTAAAACTTTATAATTGTAGCGATTTGACCATAAAATGGTTTACATCATACCCAACTGACCGGAAACAAAAAGTTGAACTAAATGGTACTTTTTCAGATTTAAATGGTGTTACCTGTGGCGTACCACAAGAGTCCTTACTTGGCCTCTTGTTCTTCTTAATAATTATTATTGATCTACTTCTACATATGAGTGACACAGTAAGTCATACAGATATGCATGCTGACGATACAACTATATATGACATTAATGATTCGCTAATTACAATTGAAAATAATCTGCAAGCTGCACTGCATATATTGCAATCCTGGTATTAAACACTGAAAAAAATAAAGTCTTATTAATAACAACACTTCAGAAGTGCGCAGTACTACAACACTTACATATTATGTCTTTAAACTACAATAACATTGATATTCAATCGACCAGTGAAAGTAAAGTATTAGGCCTAAACCTGAATAAAAACCTTAAGTGGGATGAACATATAATACGCATTCGAAAGAAATTATCAAATATATCGGTGGCTATTATTTAGAATAAAGCAATACATTCCATTTAACTATATAATTATTTACGATAAGGAGTATATCCAGCCACATTTAGATTTTTGCAAGAGTATATGGGGAAATACAACGAAGGGAAACATTAATTGTCTTTTAAAAATACAAAGAAGAGTGTCATTGCCGGAGCCTCCGGATATTTATCCCGGACTCAGAAAGTTGCTATGGGGGTTGGACTGTGTATCAACGTCATTTAACTGTTCATAAAACAACTGTATTTTATTAAGAATACCGGGACGCAGTCAGATTGGTATACGGGCATTTTATGGGTCTTCTGCTACTTGAATTACGTATCAAGTTAGGGATACAGTCTATAAATCTGTTCTCAGCATACGAATACATGTGGTTCCAAATCGTCATCGTCACTGATTATTGATTGATGTTAACGGCAATCTTGATTTTTTAAAAGGTCGCGGCGCCCCGTTAGTCTATCTACGTAACTTGCATTTGTTAAATAATTAATATTAATTATAAGAATAATATAAAGAAAATGTGTTTGAATATTACGAACTGTTTGTGTGTAGAGCTATATATGTATCTCTTGTTGGTGCTGTCTGATTTTAAAATAAGCAACACCTCTTCAGTCATTAAACAGAGTTGATGAAACTTTAACTGAAGCATCTTCTAAAGTATTTGAATAGGTCTGCTCCACTGCTACTTATTCTCATGAACTAATGACCAGCTTTCAATAATAAAAAACATCTTACATTAAACCCTTTCTTCTAATGTAAATTTACATTGCTAAAAACTGAGATTACCTTCTCAGACGCGAATCTGTCAATCCAATTGCAATGATATTATTATTAAGTTGTCTTTTTGTTTATAACTATGATAATTTACCAATTGACACATACTATTTCAGATGGCTATCATAATCATATTATAACATTATATATATATAACTTTATTGCCTCCATTTTCTGGAGATTTACATGATATATGGTTATAGGCATACATTTACAAGTACAAACTATTTAGAAAAGAAGAAAATGATAGAAAACATTTACAAGATGGCATGGTATATATATATATATATATATATTACTCATCACACGAAAACGGATTCTCGGGACAGCATATACTAGTACTCTATGTCTAATAAAGAAGCCTGTTGTCAGTCTGCCTTAAAAAGCAGGCTGATCCCAAACGTCGATCGGTCCCGAAGATCAGTTTTCCTGTGAATTAATATCAGTTGCATGAAATATCAACCATAGCTATTTTCCCAGTAAGAGTCGGCTTGCGGAAAGTTTCTCCGAAAACGAAATGGAAACTGAAACAGTGGGATTGAAACATGGTGAGCGAGCACGTATAGTAAATCAGGTTTCAAGTTACGTACGTATATATCGCATAATCACAATTTTAAGCATATATGTGTTTCAAGAACTCTGCACACATAATCAGGAACGACGGATACAGTTCGGTATCTAGCATAAACATCAAATTGTAATCAACTTTGCCAAACATGTAGGTAATAAGTTCGAGCCTAGGTAGATGCAAAAACATGTTCCCAAGATAAACACTTAATGAGTTGAGTTTTCTATACAGCGCACTCCGTAATCTATCGCTATCAACACATGGACACTCGAATATTAAGTGTTCAACCTCCCACTGACATATATGCTGACAACGAAGGCACACTTCCGGTTGGATTGGCGGACGCTTGCAACAAATGTTTGCCAGGAATTTCATAAGGGACAGGGATCGTGGATACTTTTTAGCTACTTTCCAAATGTTTGACTCACATAGGTACATATGAAAACGGTTAAATATTAAAAAGTCCTCTGAAGCGTTCATTCGTTCAATCCATGATCATTCTTCGTGCGCAAGTACAGCTCGATAGCAGATTCTTTTCCAGATTGGTTTATAAGGGAACACACCAGCCGTTTTGTACGTTGTTAAGTGCGTTATAAGGTCGTATTTGAGTAGTATTTTCATAATGTCTGGAATAAAACCGAATTGTTCTTTATTACACATATCATATTGGTATAACCGCAGAAGACACAATCTGTTGCAAAGAAACTGCGGGGGTGATCGACACAGCGTTCCGAAAAACAATAGTTTCTGGGTGTCAATATAAGCTTGCAGTGAGGTAACTCCAGAAAGACCTAAAACCATGTCCGATCGTGTAAGAAATGGTAGACCTTGGGCTCGTTTTAAGCAGAAGTGGTGTGCGACTTCCAACTTTTTCTGATTGGTGTCTGAAATGTCATTCCATAGCTCACATCCAAACAAGGCGCGCGGGAGTACACACGACCTGTACAATTTAATAGCTATACTCGGATTTGGACCTACACTTCCGGTTACCATACTCGTGATAGACAGAAATGAGCCTCTAATGGCTTGTTGTATTCGGTTGCCGTCAAAGGGATGCTTTCCGGATGAAGACTGAACGATACCTAGGTGTTTATAAGAGTCTGTTTCTGCAACCACCGTAGTACCATACAATGCAGGTGTAATTGTGTCGTGTCGCTTATTTTTCCGGTCTAGAACTGAGGCTTCACATTTAGCTGTGTTGTACACGTAACGCCATTTACAAGCATACCTATGACATATTGTTAGAAGTTCATTCAAACCGCTTCTCGACAACGAAAGTAAGACAATGTCATCAGCCTGTGTTGGCGCGGATAAATTGAGATCGTTTATACTAAGGCCGTACGGCGAGGCCTGAAGCGTATCTAAAGGTGCGTTGATATAAACCGTGTAATAAAATGGCGCACATATTGAGCCTTGTCGGGTACCCTGTTCGATCCTGAAGCTGGTGGACAGATGACCGTTTTAGTGTAAGCGACTAGAGCAGTCTTGAAAAGTGTTCCATATAAGTCGGAGCATTTTTCCCATTATGCCAAGATTAAACAGTTTGTAAATAAGCCCACGAATCCAAACGAGATCAAAGGCAGATTTTGCGTCCATGTAGCACACGTGTAGGGGACTTCCGCGTTCAACACAATAGTCTCTGGCTTCCTGTACAATGAAAGACACCATTTTACAACTTTTATTCTTTTGGAACCCATACTGCAAGTCATTTAGTTTAGAAGTAAACAACTTGTCTTCGAGTCGTTTCATTACTAATTTTTCATACAGTTTTGAGATAACAGGAAGCAGTGAAATAGCCCGGTAATTGTTTGGGTCATTAAATGACTTGCCATTTCCTTTATGTAACGTGATTATAAGTCCAGACTTAAAATTCGTTGGCAGAATTTCGTTTTGAAAAATGGCGTTAAACAACTTTTATAAGCACAATGTCAACTCTAGGCCACCGTACTTCAAATGTTCGTATGTTAAATTGTCGAGGGACCCACTCTTGTTGTTCGGCAGCGTGTTGATCAATGTTTGCAGTTCGACGGTATCAGTTTTACTACATAACGCGATATCCATTGAAGTATCTGCATTTGACAGATATAAGTCTACTTCACGTTCAACATGATATTTGAACTCATTATCAAAATTAGAACTGTCTTTGAATTTATACAGGCTACTGAAATATGACGACCACCCGTTTAGAATGCCATCGGTAGTTGTCTCCCTTTTGTCGTTAAAGACTAATTCACAACCCTGTTTTCTATTACGCGACTTTTTAGAGTTTAACACTTTCCAGAACAGGGATTGATCTAATTCACAAAGATCATCGATATTTTGTAGTTCACGTTGCTCGTGTCCATGTGCCGCGGCGCGTAAACATCGCCTACATGTACGTTTAAGGTTCTTATATGTCGTATATTCAGTACTATTTTTCAACTTTCCGGTCCATGTCCATGCTAAGTGTGCGACTTTAAGGTTGTTATGATTATTCTTTAATGCAGTCGACCAGTATGGTTTTAAGAATGGTTTATATTCACGTTTTGACACACAACTCTTTGCTGCTAACAATACGCACGAAACTATAGTCGTATATGCACAGTCGATGTCATTGTAGTCTATGTTTGCTGATAGTAACAATTCGGACAATTTAGCTTCATAAAGACGATTTTCCTGTGGGTTGTTCCATTTATACAATACTCTTTGAAATGTTTCAGATGTTAGGTTTTTCGGAATGATTTCATCTACTATAAGATGAAGGAACATTGGTAAATGACGTGAAACATTCAGTAAAGCATCTGTCATTACGGAGCAGGTGACCATATTACGCACGAGAGCCGCGTCAAGTAGTATGTGGTCAATTTGTGTCGGGTTTGCACCGGTATACGGGTAAAACGTTTGTGTCTGACCTGTGTAAGAGTCAGTTTCGGTTGCAGCAGTCAAGTTAAACGAGGAGCAGAGGCTAGAGACATAAACGTCACGTGGACGCTGTCCGTTGGGTAATCTAGCGTTAAAATCACCCATGATAACAATATTATTATTCGTTGATTGTAATGCGCATATATCGTATAATTGGTCGACAACACATTTAAAAGTTTCGAAACTGTGATTTGCAGAAGGTAAGTAAACCTGCACTATAACAATCGACAGATTCGGGAGACACAGTCTTATAGCCGCTATTCTATCACTTCCAGTCTCAATAGTCTCAATATAGTTGTCCAGACTACGATGCCACATGATTGCAACACCACCCTTTCCAATGTAACGACCATTAAAGTAGCCCGGATCCACGCAGGTAACTACATGTGCGTTGTAGTTTTTATCAACATGGTTTAATATATCCGCGTTATGATCAAGAAGCCAGTGTTCTGAAATGCCACAAATAGACACATTTTTTCGCATTCAGTTCACTTATCAAGTACGGTATTGCAGTCATTATGCCTATAGCGTTGTATGAAAGAAGTCTTAGATCCATGAAATGTTCTAATTGTTTTGATATCGCTGTACATATTCTGGTCTCTTTATCCATGGACGACAGGAAATGCCTTCGGGCCACGACTTTTCGTTTTCTATAAATGAGCCTTGCTCGGCATCAACAACTAATTGAGTCACTTTACAGTCCGTTCGTCCAGTGAGCAGGAATTTGGCGTATTTAAAGCAGATATTTATATCGTACTCGAGAAATTCTTCCAGTCCAGCCTGGTCGCTGTCTGTGTGAATTCCAGTTATAACATAGGATTTAGATCCTCTCGGAGTAGCAGCACGAAAACGTCCTTTACGTCTTTTATTTTTTTGAAAGCCGTCGGTGACGTCATCCACGGAAATTAACGTTTGTGATTCGAGGAATGGCGTTTCGACGTCGTCCCTCATACCACTACGGGGTTTACTTGAATTCGTAGAAGTTGTCGTATTTGACTCACCAGGAATTTCGATGGACAATTGTACGGGTTCTCGTGGCGTCCTGCTGGATGATGATGATTGGACGTGATGATCAATTGGCTTTGTTTTGACACTATTAGCTGTTTGGTGATCGCTCACCAAGATGCCGTCGTCTTTGTTTCTGTCTGTAAGTGTCGCGTTCAATGTATTACTGAATTTTTCAAATGACTTTGAGATAGTTGATGATACTTTATCACACATTTCGCACATTTTCGCGTCCATTTCAGTGTTTATTGATCGCACGGCTTGCATAACAAGGACATCTGTTTTTTGATGTGATTCACTCATTGTTTTAATTTGGGAATTAATCTGTTTAATTTCCTTATCGTGGCGTACATTTGTTACAGTGTTTTCTTTGATCTGCGAAATATCTTCTGTTAAATTAATTCTCAGGTCTTTCATATGGTTCTGACAGTTGCGTTTATCACTATAGTCAGCATCGTGTATTCTCTCAATATTTAAGGAATTGTCTCTAACAGAGGTCTGCAGTATACTTAATTGCTCTGAGACATTGTTCCTGGAGGTTTCTAATTTTGATACAACTAGGGACAACTCGCTTAGACAGGTTCCAAGTTTCAGTTCACTACCATCACGATGAGTGGAGCGAATGTTCACACTTATCGCGTTTGAACACTGTTGTAGGTCTCTTTTTATGGTGTCGACTTCAGAGGTCAATTTTCCACAGACAGATTTAATGTTTTCTTGGTTTTGTGTAATCGTTGATTTCAGAGATAGTATATCAGCCTGCATTTTTGCCAGAGTTTCCCTCAGCAGTGAGTTGACATCATTTCCCACGACGGATTTCAATGTAGTATTGTGAGCAGGAGTTGTAGGGCATTTGCGGTAAAGTGCGTTGATATCAGGGATATTATGATTTAAGAACTGATGGATTTCATAGCAGTCTTTAGCAAACGTTTCGGGCTTTCTACGAGTGCGTTATATGCCAGTTGGACCATTGACTAGTTCTAGTTCTTTGGATCTTGTGGAGAGAACGTCTCTGTAGTGTGATAGCACTTCCTCTGATGAGTTTGTGAGTTCCAGTAGAGTTTGTATGTATATATCTTTTGGCATATCATGCAACTCGAGATCGAGTCGATCTATGACCACGGTGTCTACACGATATAAGGTATCTTGTTGTCCGCATTGGATACTGCTATCAAGATCGAGTTCCAACGAAGATAAGTAACTCGTGTGTGTAGGAGTAGCGTAGTTACCTCCCGTATCATTAGTTTGCGGAGAACGTTGAGCAGTGTAGACCGACTTAAGAAGGGTGATTTCGTCGATCCCATCATTATCGAATGAGTCCGTGCTTAAAATCCCGCTATAGTCGTAGTCATCTTGACTGTTAGCCATGTTTGTTTGTATGAGTCCAGTGTTTAAATGACACAATCGTGCATGAATCGATTGTTATAACGGTATTACCGTTATCGCCTGCGGCAATGTCCCAAATGTTCCAGCGTGACC
This sequence comes from Cyrtodaria siliqua, assembly GCA_037043455.1. Taxonomy (NCBI): domain Eukaryota; kingdom Metazoa; phylum Mollusca; class Bivalvia; order Adapedonta; family Hiatellidae; genus Cyrtodaria; species Cyrtodaria siliqua. Next base: position 60,915 of record JAWPHD010005684.1, on the reverse strand, counting down.
CCTCTACTGAGAAGTATTCACAGATATAACTTAGTCTAATTTACAGTTTGTTTACGTTTGTAGACAATAAAGCGAATGCAAATGATCTATTACAGATTATAGTCCAACTTTCACAAAAAACACTTTTATTATGTTACGCTGTATATAGTCTACTAGCACATATACGTTTTGTACACTAAATGTCTCTTGGAACAATTTTATTCCACATTATAGGCGTGAGCCGATTTTTCATCCAACTCTCAGCGGCCATCTTGTTTCTCGTTTGACAATAACATATGTAACTAATAACTCAATTGTTTTGTATGTTTCACAATTTTTACTTAGAACGAAGTAAGATCATACCTTTATCGTCTAAATTATCGTCAAAATATCCATAAAAATCCACAAAATAACACTTTTATCACTGATTTGCTCGGAGCTCACCAAAACATCAATTTCACACCTTTGTGTCACGCGTACGATTTTCCTGTTATTTTGGATAAATTCTAAATAATAAAAAATGCCAAGTTATGATACTTTAATACGTTTAAAGGGACACAAGGCAATCTTGATTCTTTTAAATTTATCGGCGTCCAGTTCATCTACATACCCTGATTCATTGTATAAATTCAACAGCTTTTTTATTAATATAGCAACACGCTTAAAACAACGTATTCATGAATCCAGTTTTGAAAAGGTTGTTCATTGTATTAATGATAAAGTTCTGTCTGTTGAACATTCCTTTTATAACGGAAGCTCAAGTTACGAAGTTTCTAGTTAATTTAGATATCTCAAAGTCAACGTGTCTGGATGGCATTGGTCCAAGACTTTTAAAGGCATCTGCAGTATATATTACAAAGAGCATAGCCTATATTGTTCATTGCAGCTTAATGTCGGGTTCATTTCCTGATATATGGAAAATTGCTAAAGTCAAACCTTTATTTAAAACAGGTGCTGCGGATGATGTTAATAATTATCGCCCACTTTCTATTCTACTCTTTCTAAACTGATTGAAAGGCATGTTTACGATTCATTCACGGAATTCCTCCTCTCTTTTAAATTACTAATACAGTCACAAAGTGGTTTTCGTAAAAATCACAGCTGTGAAACAGCACTTGTTCTTATGATAGATAAATGGCTTAAAGCCAAGCCCTAAATGAAGGAAAGTTTGTTGGAACAATCATGGTAGACTTTAGAAAAGCATTTGATTTAGTTGATCACGATATATTATGGAAAAAGTTAAAACTTTATAATTGGAGCGATTTGACCATAAAATGGTTTACATCATACCCAACTGACCGGAAACAAAAAGTTGAACTAAATGGTACTTTTTCAGATTTAAATGGTGTTACCTGTGGAGTACCACAAGAGTCCTTACTTGGCCTCTTGTTCTTCTTAATATTTATTATTGATCTACTTCTACATATGAGTGACACAGTAAGTCATACAGATATGCATGCTGACGATACAACTTTATATGATATTAATGATTCGTTAATTACATTTGAAAATAATCTGCAAGCTGCACTGCATATATTGCAAAACTGGTATTAAACACTGAAAAAACTAAAGTCTTATTAATAACAACACTTCAGAAGTGCGCAGTACTACAACACTTACATATTATGTCTTTAAACTACAATAACATTGATTTGTAGCATGGTCGGTGACATTTCCTTTGATGAATGCCTGTCAGAATAACTGTGAAAATAACAGTGAGAATAACAGTGAGAATAACTGAAATAGAGCTGAAATGGTCATGATACAAAACAAATAGAGTATGGTTTCATCTCGTTGGTTAATTTAAACACCTCGATGGGCTACTCCCATCTCGATGTTTAAATGAACCAACTCTATGAAACCATACTCTGTCTATTACTTGTTGGATTTAGTATTACTTGATAGATGTTAAAATTAGTTTGATTTGAATTAAATTATTTTAATTTAAAAACTGAGTTTTGACTTTGACATTCTATTAGTGTGATTAAATATTCATATAGGGATTAGAAAGCACACTTTGAATATTTTATTCAGCATTTCGACATTAGTGTTTGAATTACGTGATAGTTTTATGTGATACATAGGTTCAACACTACTACATTACGATGTGGGATGAAATAGTGAATAGAGTTTTGAATAAGATAGATGAGATGCACAGACGACAAGTTGAGAGGGAGGAGTATGAGGGTGATGTTGATTGGTGTGAGGAGGAACAAGTGATTTGTTACAGGTGTGGACAGGTTGGACATATCAAGATCGGATGTGGGGTCATCTTGCATCATAGTCAAAGACAGGCACATGTAGCTAAGGTTGCCGATTCCTATAGACATACACCACTTATGGCCAACTTATACATTCAAGGCATACCAGATGGGCTTATAGGAACGAGCAATGAGGTTGGCATGAGAGTGAATGGAATTGACCCGGTTGGATTCTTGGATACTGGAGCAGCTCTTTCCACGGTATCGAAATCGGAATCGTTCTACAGTAGCCACTTGGATGATGTAAATATACAATCCATGGACAATGTTTTAGAAGTTGCGTGTGCCAATGGGAACAACCTGCCATACTTGGGGTACATCAGAGCCAGCATTGCTGTAGATGGATTACCCATGGGTCAGCCGAAAGAATGTTTGCTTCTTGTTGTTCCGGAGACTGCTGCCAATAGAAGAATACCACTACTACTTGGTACCAACGTTCTGCCAGCATTTATGGTGGACACCAAGAACATATATGGAAACCAATTCCTACAGAAGGCCGATTTACAGGGCGTATTATTGATCCATGGTTCTATATAAATGTAAGTTTACCCGACGAAAGCTAACTTTCAGAAGCAATACAAAACAATGTCGTATAGTTATACCGTTTAGTTGGTGTTCCAGTTTCTGTTTCTCCACAAGTATATAGTTTAGCCGTTTTTCTAAGTCGTTTATGTTCGCTAAAAAAATCAATGTTTTCGCAAATATTAAGGCAAGTGACATGTGTAACGCCATGCGGTGTTACTAATTATTATTATTATACATTAAACTAAAATGTGCTGAAAATGGAGTAAAACTTCGTTCAATCAACCCAGAACTTAGTCTTTGTGGACGTGCCTTTATACAATTTTAGACCTCAAACACAGCAGTGGCCTTTTAGTTCATAGGCATAAATTACTTTGTCTTTATATTATATATTAAAATAAAAAAAATAAAAAAATAAAAACTGAAAAACAAACAATCCATCCATTGTATTTTATATTTAACGTCTATGGACCATATGTGCGCTGCAGTCATGCTGGTTTTACTAGATTACATTTACAGTTTATGACATATGTATATTTCGGAGAACAGTAAGCAGTTACATATTTAGTTATGTCACTTGATCTATATTTTGTTGATATTGTTCATGTTTACTTTTGTTATACCTATTAAATGAGTTGTAAAATCAATAATGCTTTTGATATTTTGATAGTGACTATTAAGCCTCATTAGGCTGGGTATTCAGTTGTTTACTTAATATTGCCTATATTATACTGTATTGTCTTGTATAATATGTAATATTTTGTAACGATGTTATTTGTCACTTTAATAAAATAAAATAAATAAAATAAATAAAATAAATTAAATAAATCAAATAAATCAAATAAATAAATAAAAATATAAAGTAAATAAAAAAAATATAAATAAAAAAAAAATGAAATAAATAAAATAAATAAAATAAATAAAATAAACAAAAATAAATAAATAAAATAAATACATATTACTTCATTTTACATTTGTTGTATCTACATCAGTAAAGGTTTAAGTATACCACCATGTTGCACTTACCTCGGATGATTTTTTTCAGCTCATCCTGATCAGATTTCGATTTCCCGTAAACAATAGATCCTGTAATTACGCTTGATATAACCGAAACAGCCAGTGCGATGACAACCATCAGAACAGCTAATTTCCAAGAAATAAGTCCATGTTCCTTCAGCGCTTGTGGCGGTGAATTAGTGCTGTTAGTACTAAATCTCATGGGTTCATACCCGTCTTCACCTGTTGGTATAGTTGGTACAGTTCGGAGTTCTATTTGGCTAATACCAGTTGAAATGGTAGTATTTTCATATGTCGTCTTCATTTTAGTATAGTACTATGCCAGAAAACAGCAAAACATATCCAACATTAAAAATTCACGGTAAGGTTACTCAACAAAAATACATCCACACATAAAATGCAATTTAACATTCAATACTTCCGTATTTATATAATCTTAAATGACAAGCAGTCACGCTTATTTGCTGTATAATAAATGCCGCTCAATAACATTTGGATAGTGTTTCAGACGACGTGCATAGAGATTATATTACTACTGCGATTCACCCTTTAAAACCAAGCGGTAAACAAATATTTCTGCGGCACTGAAATATATACTGTACAAAAAAAGAAACTTCCGCTAATGTTCATGCTGATTGTCTAGACAGAAAAAGAGGGGAAAATAATAACGTTTTAAGAATAATTAGATAGACCGCCAACAATAGTCCAAACAAAGATGTTTTTGAAAAGTTCAGTACACAAGGGAGTCAGCCCCCTTTTTCTTAAAATTTGCATTTTGGCCAAACAAAAAACAAATTAAATCTACGGAAATTACCGAAATTATTCCGAGACAATATTCTCTATATGTTCCTTACCAAAAAATCACACACAAACATAACACAGATTGTATAGATGGCAGCTTTTGATTATCAACAGTCGTCAAATTACCTCCCTTTAAAATGTCCATATCATCCATAAACGATTATTGCTTGACAAATTGGAAACTGTTTAATGGGATATTTAGTACTCACATAAGTGTGCTTACAAACATGAAACATTGTTTTATTAAAACGCTGTTTACGCTTTTATACGCCCTCAAAAACTGGCCTATGGAAATACCAGCAAAAAATTCAGACGTTTCTTTATTTGTTCAGTATATAAACAACCATGAATATAAATTCTGAAAGGTGATCACTTTGAAAAAAAGAGCAAAGTAGCAGACTCGTGAGTATTTTAATCCTTATTTTATTAACACGCCATGTACAATACAGCTGAATGGAAGTGCGTCAATAAAACGACGTAATATGCACACCGGAGTTCAGTCAATTCCAACATGAGGCCCAAGAGGGCCTGCAGTGCTAACAATTACTCTTACACCAGGTGCGTGTGTGAGGGTTGGGGGTCAGATATGGCTGGTTTTCAAACTTGTTCGAGCTTTTATTGAAATAAAGATCCTAAACCAGTCTGGTAATGATAAACACGAGCGCTGCCTAATCGGGTATTATACGCCCGTTTTTAAAAAAAAAATGTGAAAAACATTATAGGTATCAGATCAATATGACCTGGACCTTTGACCTACTGACGAAGCAACTGATAGGGGTTGTTGTTTAAAAGCTCTATTTTGTATAACGTTTCAAGATTTTATGTCAAATAGTGCATTAATAACAGCCGGAAAATAATTGTTCTTGATCAGGTCACAGTGACCTTGACTATGTCACAGTAAACTTGACTTTGACCTACTAACAATACAACCAGAAGGGTTCGTTGTTACATAATGAATAATATTTATATAACGTTTAAAGACTGTAGGTATATAACAGTAAATAAATTAGTGCAGAAAACGTTTTCCCCTGGTATTGTTACTGTGACCTTAACATTTGACCTACTAACCCCAAAACTAATATGTGTCACTGTTTTGATATGTTTCAGTAAAGTTTCAAGATTGTAGGTCTAATAGTTCAAGTTACAACGGGAACGTGTTTCTCATGGGTCATTGTTAGGTCAATGTGACCTTGATGACCTACTGACTGCAAAGCAATAGGCTTCCTCCTCCAACCAAGAGCAATTGGTTTAGTGAGCGTGGATGTTATACTTCAGGAGTTATCATGTGGAATGCGTATGTCTATATAAGGTCATCGTGAACTTGACCTTTGACCTCCAAAATCAAATAGGGAACTCCTCTCATCAAGGGCAATATGCCTAGAAAGTTCTATGCATGTAGGTATTGCACTTCTAGAGTTATTGCTTGGGATATGTATGTCCGTATGAGGTCATGGTGAACTTGACCTTTGACCTACTGACCTGAATGCATATTGCAACATGGGGTCATAGCGACCTTGAACTTTAACCTACTGAGCCCCAAAAAACGTTGAACCGTTTTTTATTGTAACTCGTTATTGCAACGCACTGCAATGCATTTTTAGTGGTTGACCCATTTACAGTTCGCCTCTTTGCTTTTCTCTTTAATTGTGAGATAACCGAAGTTATTGTGAACCCTACGATTGATGGCATCTACCTAAATCCTCAAAGGACAGTAGCGTTTGATGTTTCTCGGCCTTTGTTTTGCCACTGACCGTTAACCTATTGTCAATCCTTGTATGTTTGTCTTGTTGTTTTTTTGCCTTTTAGTCATCTTTAAAATTGTTGTTTGTTTCTATGCGGGATTTTGGTTATGTGATCCTTGATTGCTGCATTTTCTGTTCGAATTGTATATCTACTTTTTCAATCTTGTCTTGATTTACCCTAAATGTTCAGTTCTCGTGTTGCTGTGGCTTCCGCCAAACATTGAGTACTTGCATTATGGCTTTCTAGGCTTTTGTATTTTGTATTCATAAATACATGATCACCTGTTTTATTCTTATATTGCCTATAAGTGCTGCCTTGTTTCTTAGAGAAATACCCTGGTAGAACCTTGTTTAAACCCAGCAGCATGTTTGCCACTGACCGTTCCAAGGCGGTAGCCCTATTGCCAACACTTTTATATTTGTGATGTCAAATACATTGCCTTTCATTTATCTTTGTAGTGTTGTTTGTTTCTGTGAGTGTTTTCGGTTGGCTGCGTTCTGTGAAAGCAACATTTCCTCTTAGACTTTTATACCTACTCTTACAACGTTTTTATTCATAATTTTAATAAAGCATCATCAAAATAAACTGACCAATCAGTGACCAGAAATTTAACACACCTCTAAATGCTGGTAGGTCTTTATCGTAGTCGTTCAAACACGTTTACTGTTAAAATTAATGTATTTACAGTGCCATTCTTTGCTGCGTATTGCATGCACATTTATGCAAAGTGATGCAATATATGTATCTTTCAAAATCGATTCTTGAAAATTATCATCTTTTTAATTGGCCAAAGATTTTTATTTTACGATATAACCTAAGGATAAAAACCGAGTAACACAAATGTTATCACCTAGTGAAAATAAGTTTTTTAACATGTTGGCAATGAAAAATCATGAATATGTACTTTTTAACAATGGAAAGAACATTAGTTTTTCAACATATGCTAGTTATAACAGATAATTTTACTAGGTATGCTACGGCAGCTCCAAGCAAGAATATGACTGCCAGAACAAATTGCGGAAGCAATTTTTAATAATTGTGTGGTTTATTCAGGTTTACCAAAGCGAATTTACTCAGATTACGGAGCCAATTTTCAAAGCACATTAACCAAGGACTATGTTTAATGTCATGCATGACCAAATCACGAACTGCAAGAAATTACTGAAACAAGAGGCCCAAGAGGGCCTGTGGAAGCTCTACTGGCTAAAACGACTCTTATATCAAGGGTTGTCGTCATACCATTTCCATCAGTACTTCTTTTAAAATAATGCGAAAAACACACACAAAACAACAACCCCGCAAAACAGAAACCTAAACCCTTGACCCATGCTAACAATTTAAACAAGCGGCCCTAGTTCTAATTTGGTATGGTTATTTAGGGACTCGAGGCACAAAAATTGTATAAATTAGGTTTTGACCGCCTGAAGAGGGCCTCTTTATGCAGGTGGTCAAAACCCATTTTATATAATTGCTGAACTAAAATAAAACTAGTGGTTGTTTTTAGTTAAAACAAATGTCTCCCCTACAGGAGAAAGGGCCATAAATCCGCCAAAATCATTAAACTGGAACACGGCGAGACATGTGCAACTAGGCTTAGTAAAGGTCATCCCTACCAAGTTTCATGGAAATCCAGGCAGCGGATCAGGAAAAGTAGTCGGGACAAAGATTATGTATTGAAACCTTTAAAATGTTTTAAATAGCCACAACTCCACCACTGGAACACCATAACGATATGCGCAACTATGCTTGGTACTGATCATCCCTGCCAAGTTTCATTGAAATCCAAACAGAGGTTCGGGAAAACTAGTCCGGATAAATTTTGTGTATAAGGGGTCATAACTCTGTCAAAAATCATCAAACCGGAACATGGTAATGACTTGCGCAATTAGGCTTGGTACTGATCATTCCTGTCAAGTTTCGTTCAAATCCAGCCAGGCGTTCAGGAGAACTAGTCTGTACAAAGTGAGTGTATTAAAACCTTTAAAGGGCCATAACTCCACCAAAAATCATTCAACCAGAAGACAGCATATGCACAACTATTGATACTGATCATCCTTGCACAGATTCGTTAAAATTCGGCCAGGGGTTCAGCAGCACTAGTCCGGACAAAGTTTGTGTATTAAGATCTGTAAAGGGTCATAACTCCGCCAAATATATTTCAACCGGAACACGGGGACGACATGCACAACTAGGCTTGGTACTGATCATCCATTTAACGTTTCTCTGAAATGCGGCTTGGGGTTCATGAGAACTAGTCCGGACAAAATGTGTGCAGTAAAACCTTTAAAGGGTCATAAATTCGCCAACAATCTTTCAACCTGAACAAGGTGACGAAATGCACAACTAGGCTTGGTACCGATCATCCACGCCAAGTTTCTTTGAAATCCAGCCAGGCGTTCGGGAGAACTAGTCTGTACAAAGTTAGTGCATTAAAACCTTAAGTGGGCCATAACTCCACCAAAATATCATTCAGCCGTAAGACAGCGATGATATGCGCAATTGCGCAACTAGGCTTGATACAGATACATCACTGCAACGTTTCTCTGAAAAGCGGCTTGGGGTTAAGGAGAACTAGTCCGGACAAAGATGTGCATGTAAAATATTTAAAGTGCCATAACTTCGCCAAAAATCTTTCAATCTGAACATGGTGATGAAATACACAACTAGGCTTGGTACTGATCATCCTTGCCAAGTTTCGATGAAATTCGGCCAGGGTTTAGCAGAACTAGTGCTGACAAAGTTTGTGTATTAAAACCAGTAAAGGGCCATAACTCCGTCAAAAATTATTCAACCGGAACACTGTGATGATATGCACAACTGGGCTTGGTACTGATCATCCCTGCCATGTTTCTCTGAAATCCGGACAGGGGTTCAGGAGAAATAGTCTGGACAAGGTTTGTGTAGTAAAACCTTTAAATGGTCATAACTCTGCCAAAAATCATTCAACCGGAACATGATGACAATATGCACATCTAGGTTTGATACTGATCATCCTTGCCAAGTTTCGTTGAAATCCAGCTAGGGGTTCAGCAGAACTAGTCCATACAAAGTATGTGTATTAAAACATTTAAAGTGCCATAACTCCATTCAACCGGAAAAAGGTGACAATATGCACTTCTAGGCTTCGTACTGATCATCCCTGCAAGGTTTTGCTGAAATAAGAAAATAATAACAATCTGGTTAACAATCTGGTAAAGTTTGGTAAAAATCGGATGAAAAATGAAGGTGCTAGAGTGTTGACATTTTAACACATTTTTCAATAATTCAAGGGCCATAACTTCGCAGTCACTGGTCCAATCCGTCTGGTTTTAGAACCTGACCGAGCTTTTACCAATAGTAATAATCTTGCAAAGTTTGATAAGGTTTGATAAGGTATGATGTAAAATGGAGTTGCCAGAGTGTTGACAAGACAAGCTATAGCAATTTTCGTTAATTTAAGGGCAATAACTCTGGTGTTACTGGTCCGATCCTGCTGGTTTTGGTAAAGATCGAATGAACAAGAGTCTGTTAAGGGAGCCCTATGGTGACAAATTAGCGTGATCTGCACATATTTTCGCGCAACGCGCATGTGGATGTTGTAAAAAGTGGGAAGATGTTCCAAAATCATTAGTCATACATCCTTGATACTTAGTATACATGTTCACAATCATGAACCCCACACATTGATGTAGGTTCGATAATTATAGATTATTATATGTCAGTTTTCATATCAGCCACTGTATCATCCCTGAGACCCTATATGTGCCCGAGGGCTTTAGCCTCGAGATATAATTCCTACACATCTGATCTCTCAACTTTGGTATATTGTGCGACATACCAGGGTTAGGGTTTGATTCATTCATAATATTGGTATATCGCACACAGTTTTGAGATCATATGGGCAGGAATTATATCATGAAGGCTGAAAACACGACATGCTTCTGATTGACAAATTATTGTATATTGTGTGATATATCATCACACTTAGAGATAGATTATTTGGATTTGATATAACATTGTGTTAACGTTAATTTTAATTCTAACATGGGGTAAATCAACATTTCTTTTAACATATTATGGTCATATTGTGTATATTATATACTAATACACTGTTTGTAATTCAATTAGATGTGATGTTTGTATATCAGGTGTATGTATGACTCTGATATAATATAAAGAAAACCAGAGCAAATATATCTATCTTTTTCTGTAATAAAATGATGGGTCTTTAACAATTTTAATTGTTAACTCTTTTAGATGAACACCGACATATACTTTTTATCACATTTATTTGATAACCTTATAATTCTCTATTGTATACCAGTTTATTACAAATGTCTTGGTATTATTTCTATAAGTTTGTCTAGCCCTAAATTTGCCCAAAAGTGCAATGTTCTGTGTGTTTTTTGTGTTTCATTAGAAGGTGTGCTGAAATTGAAAACGTCAAAGATTTCTCCTATTTCTATCATTTTAAGGGTTTTCTGACTTGTGTATTGATATCTGTTTAGCTTCTCATAACTTTGTTTTCCATTTGTTTCTTTTTTTTATCTACAATATTGGGTGATTTCTAAAGCCATACCCAATTTACAGCTGATTCTGAATTTAAAAACCCACTTTGGGCTTTGGCGGTGTAGTACTAAAGATTAATATTGCTAAAAAGTTAAAACACCAACTCATCATTATTTTTTTAGAAACTAACTAGTAATATGTTAGTCTTCATAAAAAACAGGGAAATTAAAAAGTATTGTTATACTAATATTCACCAGAGGGCACCCTTAACACGTTCAAACACTGTTGTCAGCATTCAGTAGGTTAGCATTCATAGTTTTTCCTTAACACATCTTCATCTTACCACAGCCCCGTGTGGTTTCCTGGGGCCCCGTTTGGTCACGGGGCAAATAATAGGGCCACTGCAGATCCCTTTGGATGGGTAGGCAGAGGGGTAGAATCCCCCCAAATTCATGTTCATTTTATCTTTTTTTTTTCATGTTCATTAAAGGTCTTAATCATGATCCCTGCATTGTTTCAGGTGCTATCTCGCTCGCATCAAAAGAGCAGTGGCAGAAAAACAATAACGTGGCTCCAGCGTAAACGGAGCTTCTACGATAGAATTTGCAGCAACTCTGCAGTTCAGGGTGAGAAGGTTCTAGGCCCATTTTCCATATTTTATCTCGATGTACATGGAAGATGAGCCTGGCATGTTCATGCCTGTTAGGCGCCATATAACCTTTTCATGTGTTGGTGCGCCTTAAAATCCCAATTCAGTTCAATTGATCTTACCACAAGTAACGTCGTTATCCATGACCAATAACTCTGCCTTTCATTTCGGCAGAGTTATATAGCCTTTTAAAGCTCGTATTAGAAATAATATGGTAAACAATCATGAATGTTTCCCACTTAACAATTATAAATGTGAAGAATTCCATTGATATTTCAGTAATAAATAGTCACATGCTGTAACAATAAACACATCCTGTTTATCACCAGTTACACACTAATTACTTCTTATTTTAATCTGGCCATGGTTTTGAAACTCTACTATATCTAGTTATATAATGTTTATTATCTGTCACATCTGAAGGAGAATGCATCAGATGTATGCACAGACAACTCTCTTTCTGATTTAGATAAATAAATCAAAAAAATCTACTACTGTTGAAATCATCTTATTTTTTATTGAGTTAATATTCAGAAATGAGACTGACTAAAAGTATCAGTATTAAAGGGACACTGTCCATCATAAAACTATTTAGAGCCACCCCAGAGAGATAGAAGCGAAGGATACACAGAAATCTTGAAACATGCCCTACTCTTACTATTCATATGGTTCCTTAATGTGCTCTGACATTAATTATCGCTTATCCATTTCTTTTAATGAATCAGTAGAAAGATTTTTTATTTCTTTAGTCACATATTTATTTCCAGAATCTTTACACGTTAACCATTCGGCCACAGTGACACTTCGCCAAGAACAATGTCAAGTGTCAGTGAGTTTAGATATTAAATCTGGTACTCCGCAATTTTATATTGCTAAACATAGTCAAATTTGGAGACGTTACATGTATTGTGAAACTTGGAGATGGTACATGTACTTAAGAGCAACTGACCTTGACACAGGGTCATTTGGAGTCTGAAAGGTACTGGAATAATACTGGAATAATAAGAACAATGTTAGTGATGTTATAGATGAAATTTGAACACTCTACACTATAGGACAAAAAAGTAAAATAATTTAACACACATTTTACATGTAACACAGTTTTTGAAGACGGTACATGTATTTAAATGACATTGACTCCAACTCATGGTCAGCTGGAGAACTGGAAGTTATTGGCATTAAGAAGGAAAATGACAAGGAGGTTATATATGAAATTTAAACACTCTGCTGAAAGTTTTAAGAACTTAAGGCACTTTAACACATTTTTTTGGGAGACGGTACATGTATTTAAGAGACCACTGACCTAGATACAGGGTCAGTTGGAGGTTGAAAATCACTGGAATAAGAAGGACAATGACAAGGAAGTTTTATACGAAATTTGAACACCTATTCCACAGAAAAAAAGGTTATTAGAATTTAACCAAAACTTTAACGAAAATCTTAACAAAAACCTTAACCAAAATCTTAACAACGGTACATATTGTATTATAACGCTCTTGTCCTTGGGAGTAGAATGTTTAAATTTCTTATATAACCTCCTTGTCATTGTCTTTCACAATGCCAATTCTTCCAGTCCTCCAACTGACCCTGGATCGGAGTCAATGCCACTTAAATACATGTACCGTCACGTAAATTATAACGCGAAATATTGACGGTACATGTATTTAAGTGACACCGACTGATGATAAACAAAGAAGATATGTTCATTTGAAGTTTCTGTTGAAACCGATATGGAAGCGGCCATTTTGATAGCTATGATATCACGGTTCTAAATGACCATATATCGACCCCTTAGAGCATCAAGGTGCCATCTGCACTTTTTGAGTTATTGAGATAAATGGATTTTAAGATTTGAACACTTACAGAAACTTATTTTTACACTTTTAACATTAAAATGTTGTATTATATATTATAAATATATGTAGATTATCGAAACATGTTTGTTTTTCTTTGATATATTTATTTAACTATGAGTTATGTCCCCTTTTATCAAATAGCACCTTGATGCATACATAAATCGTTGAATCTATCTGTGCATCAAGGTGCTATTTGGCAAATAGCACCTTGATGCACATACCAATCTGGCTTTTATAAGTATGTCTTTCTCAAATAGACCCTTCTGTGCATATAATAAGGTACCCAGTTTAAGTTAGTATGTGCAAAATGGTATGTTTATATGCTTGTTTTAGTACTTTAACAGTCGTCAACCATTAAAATACTAATAGTAGGCTGCACTTTTTATTTTTTTAATGCAGTACATAAGGATTAAGTCATAAAGTATTTATTATTTATTTACATGCATTGCATTTTACACAGTCATATATATGTAACTGAATGAAAGATTATTTAGAAGAAAATGTAATGACGAAAATAATTTTAACTCAGGTATGTTCCATTTTTCGTTGAAAGCTGCTGCAGCATTATACTGTACAATAGCCTATTCATCATCAGTTTCATGTCCGCTTTCGGATACATATGGCAATGTAAGGCAATCCGTTTGATGTTGGTATTTCTTTGTATGAGTGGAATTCTTCTGTATATGCCCCATTTTGCATATAGAGACAGTATATCTGCCTTCTTATCTTTCGATATTTGGTATTTTTCTGTGTGGCAAGGTCCCAATTCACTTGCTACATTTGGTAATTGATTGTTTGACCTGGTACTTGATGAAACTTTGATTTCCATGAAACTTTTTCATTAAATGTTTTATTTACAAATACACTTTCTGGAGATGCTTTGACGACCATCATGTTGTATTATCTATGCCATAAGTATGTTTGTTTCTTTTAGAACTACTTTCTACCCCAAAATAATGTTCCTCACCTTTTATCTTTATAATGTGCTAAATTTATATGCAAGGTTTGGCAAAAGTCTGCTAAATCTGGTTTAATGCTAAAACATAATTAGGAATCTCACTTGAATATCTTTGTTTGTTTTTTCAATACATTCGCTGCCTCTAATGGTATACAGTTCAATTCAGTGTTGTAGTTGGCATACATTTACATGTCTATTGCCTAAGCATGGTGAAATACAATGCAAAATATTTTAGAGAAGAGTGCAAACAAACCTATTTCATTCAGAGAATGAAAACATATATTACAGAGGACTAGTTATAGTTAGTACTTTCAGTCAATGGCGTTTTATCACATTTCATCACCATTTTTATCACATTTCATCACCATTATCAATACTGTGTTCAAAGATCATTTATTTTTATGGAATTTCAGGAAAAATACATAGATACTCTGATTACCATCGGTATTCAGTCAGCACACTTGCTTTCCATTGCCTCTTTCTTGTAATTGATTCAACTTCTCGTACAAATCATGCTATTCTGTCCTCTAGTCCCATCATCTTGTAAAACAATAGATAATGATTGTTGATAATGCAAGTTCTGAGCTTTTGATAGGTAAAGCATTTCTGAGGTAGATATTTTGACAATTGACACTGAACTGTGAAAAAGCCGTCTTAATCAGCTAAGACTAGGACACGTTTGAAATAGTGCATTGCAAGCTAGCAAACTATCAAGACGCATGATATTATAGTTCCTGATGAGTTGCTTTAATTCATGCATTGTTTGCTTTTCATCGTAGCAGGTTTTAAATTGTTAGGGTGTATTTTTGGTATGCTAGTTGATGTCGGCTTGACTTTTGACTTTTAGTGACTTGTTTCTTGCTAAGTTTTTTTCTTTCTAGTACTGACTTGTATGTACATTTATGGCGAACACTCTCTTTAACCTTCCTTCCTTCTTACATGATGTTTGTTTATCATTGCAATTTATCAGTTGAGCAACTGGATATATTTCAATCAGATTGACTGAAATCTTCTTTTGGCTATTGGTAATTGTTATCACTTGTCACAATCATCAATATTTGCTTGAAATGACTGAATCACATAATTTAATCCACGATTCCTTCTCGCATATGCATCCAATGCTTCATTCTCACTATCACTAGTGTCTTCGTCAACTAATCTCCTCCATGAAGGGAGTACTCTTTGTTTTCGTTCAAAATTGTTCTGTTTTTGAATATATCATTCTGCATACTATCTGACCAGTTTGGTATCTCATCGTCTTAACCTGCATGCAATATGTTACAAAAAGATCTTAACTTAAATAATAGTATTCACTATAATATCTATAGACTGTAAATTATTTTAAAAGTGTTACTTTTAAAACAATACAAAGATAAACCTATAACACAATATATTTTAAGATATTACCTTGAATCAATATTATGTATTATAAAAAAAAAATGTATTTTTTTAGTAATCTAGTAATAATGATGATATAATATTACTAACCATTGTATTGCAGCTGTCCATTTCTGACTCAGTTTCTATAAGCCCACATTTGCATAAACCACTGAGAGAGAGTTATAGTCATGTTTGCACCCAATTATTAGACTTGTGATGGTTGTCAATCAAGATCTATATGACTTTTTTTCTAATCTCCATACTTTTTAAAATGCCACATTTAATCAGTTTTTAATGTATTTTTAGTATTAATATGTTAAAGCACATTCCCCGGTCCCAATTAATGTGTAAACTGAAATCTTACAAATAGGTGGAGCTATTTGAACTAAACTACATTTAAATATTTTTCAGAAATACGCATATTTATCAGATGCATCAAGGTGCTATTTGGCAAATAGCACCTTGATGCATGCGAACAATGCAAATAGCACCTTTATGCATGGAGTTTGTGTAACATATGCAGATATGACTTTGATGAATTTATTATTACATATGCTAATTGATGGAATATAATGCCAATTATTTTTTTCAAACAAGATATGACTATTTCCAATTGATTTATTACAAAAAGTCAAAATCGACCAAAAGTGCAGATAGCACCTTGATGCTCTAAGGGGTCGATATGGAATATTTATAAATATGAAAATTTACTGATTTATAGGGAAAAAATGACAGCAACTATATGAAAAATATGTAATACTTAATGGCAATAATGCTTTATATGATCAGTAAAGAAAACATTCATTTGCAGTGATTTTCTTCGTTTTAAATGATATTTATCAATATTCCATAATATATGGTAATATGAAACTATGACGTCACTTAATGTCAATAATACTTTATATGGCCAGTATAGGATTTTGCATTCATTTGCAGAGATTGTATTTGCTTCAAATGATATTTATCAATATTCCATATAATTATATGGTAATTTGGAACTATGACGTCATAGTTTTAAAAAAATGGCGGCTCCCATATTCGTTTTAGAACAACCTTTAAATGGTCATATCTTTTTTGTTTTTCATCCGATTTTGATCATTCTTTCACCTTTTTCCAAGTTTTTCAGAACTCTTAATAACAGAGCTTGTTTGGCTGTGTCGCTACATTCCCTTTAAAGCTAAACATTTTGCTTAAAAAATACTGTTACCTGTGTATAGGTACGATGAGCACTGGTCGATGTATATAGAGTAAATGATTTCTTGTGCTACATTTGCTCGCTTAAATACCCGATTTCGACATGAGCTGGTGAACATGAAGTTACAAATAAAGACACGCCTACAAAGAAGAAATCGATTGATATAGGGACTCTTTAGCTTTAACACCTATGCGCCACGACTAAGTGAGTGTGGGGACTGCCCTACCTCATGGCGTCGTGGAAGTCCTTATTAAACATGTCTAACTGACTTTTGTTAGAACTCCATGACAGGATGAGTGTGGGGACGACCCTATACTTTTGGTGTCATGGAGATGCTTATTAAATGTCCTAAAAATGTCCTAAATGTTTATCTTATAAACAATAATATTACTAAGTTACATATTTCCCCCCACTCCATCCACTCCCACTTCCTTATATCGTATAATTCCATGTAACACTACTTTGTATGCCCCCACCAGCCCCAGTGTGTGATTTTAATATTTGGTTGTTTTATATGAACAGTTAAGTTAATAGAAATTCCTGGCTGTCCTATTTAGTTTTATATATGCTTATTATTTCACATTGATTTTACATCGACAGCTGGGAAGATGCTATTTTTAGTTTGATCTGACGCACACATCGGGATAATGGGGGACATAATATTAACATATAAAACCTATGTATACCTCTGCTTCATGCCCTCCCCAGTGTGGCCTCCCCGTGGCTTTGGCGGAGGGACACACTCGGACTCCATTTAACGTTTTTGCTCTCATAAGCGCAAAAATCATACTGAATTATTTTATATTGAGAGATTTGGAGTGATGTCCTACTAACAACGCTGGACATTTTAACGATTTCTTTTTTAACATTATATGCTTATAATTATAAGAGTCCATTCCCTTTTGAATGGAGCATGAAGCAGACACAACATGGATTATGTATATATGTACATTTTAAGTTATATCATTTTTAACAAATGGTGACGCGCTGGCGCTGGAAAATAAAATTATTATTAATACATGTATTCCTCGATTGAATTTTATAGACCAACATGAGCTTATTCCACCTGTGTTCCCATCACTCAGCCTCTGCCAAGTTAATCTTCTTGTGTCCATGCAAACCATCTATTGCCATGTCTTGCGTCTGCTTGGATCCTGCCATCCGTGCGAGATTGATAAGCATTAGTAACATTATTTAAACTACTAAGGTTATTATAAATAAACTACTATTGAAAACCTCGCCAAAAGACCTAGTTGCCAACGGCGATGAAAAATAAAATCGTATACTACTAAAAACACCTCGTGTATAGTTTCAATATCATTTACATGCAACAGTTAAACTAAGGTCTCGACCTTTTAAATTGTCAAAAACACTTATTAAAAAAACGTTTTTCTCAATAATCAATTTTGAGAGTG
The DNA here is from genome assembly GCA_037043455.1 of Cyrtodaria siliqua. NCBI lineage: Eukaryota > Metazoa > Mollusca > Bivalvia > Adapedonta > Hiatellidae > Cyrtodaria > Cyrtodaria siliqua. Next base: position 42,651 of record JAWPHD010005684.1, on the reverse strand, counting down.
TCATTTGATGAAGTGAATATGAAATGATTTATACCCACAACTGGTTTTAATATAAGATATTAAAGGGACACATGGCAATCTTGTTGAGTTTTTATCAAGCATAAAAACTGGCAATTCAATTTATTAATCCAGAATCATTTGACTTTAAACCTGCTTGCATATAATTCAATGCAATTTTGAGTTTTCAATTTATCTTTTTATATTTTCATAGGTTAAAATATATTATTGGTACAATATAATCAACAGTTAGTGATTTGCAAAAACAGTTTTCTTTATACTCTTCTCATAATTAATATTAATAATTGAACAAATGCAAGTAATGTAGAAAAACTAATGGACACCGCGAGTTTAAAAAAAAAAATTGCCGTGTGTCCCTTTAAACTTTGATATAATCTGTTGTTTCTGATGTTTTTTTAAGCCCTCGAGTATATAATTATATTGATGTGGTTAAATGAGGGTTATATATATTGATATGGTGAAATGAGGGGTTTTAAGTATATATATTGATGTGATAATGAGGGTTTCTAAATATGCATGAACATTAAGTACATCAATAGATTTATACTATATTACTACAAAGTGTACTTATTTTTGATAATGTTATAATTACTGAGAACTGTCAAAGATTTGACAGTAAAATACAATTATTAAAAATACAATCTAAGTTGTTGTATACTATTAGTAAGAAAAACAACATTTTTCTCATTTTAAAGCAACTGATACAATTTCCATTTGTATTGAATAAGTCGGTGCTAGTAACACTATATATAAAATAGATAAACTGAATTTTCATCAAGTACATTGTTTTATTTCATGATGTGTCCATTTATACTCGATCTTATTGTTCTGCTGCAGAATGAGCCTCTCAGAGATGCCAGCTGTTCCACATTAGCACTGGCTACTTTTATTGCAGTTAATTTGTTAGTGGCCATTAAAGGCTGCTACCTGGGGAGATTGTAACTGTATCATGATTTTATCTCTGGCTCCGATCCGAGCTGATTTTGTACCTTGTGGGGGAGACTGTAAAATCCTTATTTAAAATGTAATAAACATTTAATTTAACTGATGGGTTAGATTATAGGTAAAGCTTTCACTCGACAGACAGAAGCCGTGTCAGGATAATTCTTCGCGCATTCAGACCGCGCATGAAACAGTTCATTGGCAGGGAGGGCAACAGTCAAACCGTTTCACCCCTGCCTCGTTTGACGAAAATTGTGAGAAACAGTTACAAATGACAAGTAACCATTTATATACTGGTTGTGTACCAGTTATCGTCATTCACCTGATTTCGTCATTATCAATAAAACACTCGATGTTGTGATTATTTTTCGACCCCACTATTAACAAGAGCTGTCGGAGAACAGCGCAACTCGACTATTCGATTTTTCAGAGAATAATAAATTTATAGCTAGTATATACCATCAGAAAACAAGGCTACAACAATGTGGGGTGGGGTTGGGAGCACAACATAACTATGTGTAAGAATTGACCAAAACTACACAGAAATATGTAAAAAAAAAAAAGAAGAAAAAAAAGAATTCGAATTTTGAGTTGAGTGCGGGGTGGGGGTGGGAGAGGCGGGGGTGGATGGTGGGGGGAGTTGGGGTAGTGAGGGCAACATATATGTGTAAGAAGCTATGTAATAATTCACCAAAACTACACAGAAATATATAAAAAAAAGAAGAAAAAAAAGAATTCGAGTTTTGAGTGGGGTGCGGGGTGGGGGTGGGAGAGGTGGGGTGGATGGTGGGGGTGTGGGGGTGGTGAGGGCAACATATATGTGTAAGAAGCTATGTAATAATTCACCAAAACAACACAAAATATAAAGAAAAAATAATAATTAAAAATCTAGTTTGAGTGTGGATGGGGTAGAGGCGGGGGGTGGGGAGGGCAACATATATGTGAAAGAAGCTATGTAAGAATTGACCAAAACAACACAGAAATATGGTAAAACAAAATAAAATAAAAAAATAGATTGATTTAATATGTAAAAAAAGGGGAGGGGGCAACATATATGTGTCAGAATTGACAAAAGCAACACAGAAATATGTAAAAAAAAATATGGTTTCAAGTGGGAGTGGCGTGTGGGGGATAGGGGGGAAGAGGCGGGAGTGGGTTGGGGGCGGGGGGAGGGGGCAACATATATGTGTAAGAATTGACTAAAACAACAAAGAAATATGTAAAAAAAAAAAAAAGTTTCAAGTGTGGGGTGGGAGGGGGCGAGAGGCGGGTTGGGGAGGGTTGCAACATATAGATAGATAGATAGATATTTTATTCAAACATAAGACTTAGGGTAATGCCCAACAGTTCACATGCAAATAGTACATACATATAAACATGTATATGAAATACACACAATATTTTCCAGTTAATGACAATTTGTCTAATTTCATAGGTGAGTTTCAAGATCATCTGTATATGTTACTAGTTAAAAAGTATTTGACAACTATTAAGTATATAAGTGTTTAATATATATTTTTAAATTAATATTCCTAAGTACTGATCAGAACACATTTATATTTGTGGACAAAAATGGAGAAAAGTATTATTTATTCTCTTCTTTTAAAACTTTTACAAATGAAAACATACAGTTTCTTTAATAAACTCTTGTTTTCTGTTGTCATAAGTTCAATACAATTTTGGTATGTTTGTATGTTTGGCCGTTTCCAAAAATATTTGTCTTTTCTAATATCTTGATATAGTGAACACTCCAATACAAAGTGAAATTCGTCTTCTAGTATATTACATATCTGGCATTTTCTTTCGGATCTGGTGTTTATATTTGGTCTATGCCATCGACCAGTTTCTATTTCTAACCTGTGACTAGAGACTCTAAGTTTTGTAAAAAAAGCTCTAATTTCTTTATATTTAGTACATCTAGATAATACTTAAACCTGAAATCTGATATTATTCTGTATGTACTATCTCTAGTGGAATCCGATAATTCAGCATTCCAATTTTGTATAAACATATCTTTAATTCGTTGTTTAAATATATTAATGCATTTTCAAGTGGGGTGGGGTGGGGTGGTGGGAGCGTGGTGATAGGCGGGGAGTGGTTGGGGTTGGGGGGGAGGGGAGGCAACATATATGTGTTAAGAATTGACTAAAGCAACACAGAAATATGTAAAAAAAAAAAAAAGTTTCAAGTGGTGGCTTGCTGTGTGTGTGTGCGTGTGTGTGTGGGGGGGGGGGGCAAACTTATATGTGTAAGAATTGACAAAAGCAACACAGAAATATGTAAAAAAAAAACAAGTTTCAAGTGAGAGTGGCATGTGGGGGGAGTGGGGGAGAGGCGGGAGTGGGATGGGGGCGGGGGAGGAGGGGAGGGGGCAACATATATGTGTAAGAATTGACTAAAAAACAACAAAGAAATATGTAGAAAAAAAAATTAAAAAATACATATTCAAGTGTGGGGGGAGAAGGGATGAGAGGCGGGGCGGGGGGGGGTGTTGGGCGGGAGGTTTATCAAGTGGGGTGGGTTGGGTGGGGGTAGGGGGCAACATATATGTGTAAGAATTGACTAAAACAACAAAGAAATACGTAAAAAAAAAGGTGGGGGTGGGTGGGAGTGGGGTGTGAGGCAGGAGTGGGATGGGGGAGGGGGGAGGGGGCGTAGGGGGGCAACATATATGTGTAAAAATTGACTGAAACAACAAAGAAATATGTAAAAATAAATAAAAAATAATAAGTTTTAAGTCTGGGGGGGTGGTGGAGGGGGTGAGGTGGGGGAGGGTGGGGAGGGTTGCAACATATATGTGTAAGAATTGGCTAAAACAACAAAGAAATATGTAAAAAAAAAAAGAAAGGTGGAGGGGAGTGGGGGCAAATCCCAAACCAAAATTATAGATATATACATGCTTACATGCAAACCTAGATCTGCCTTTATTGCACATTTTATGGGCCATCACAATTTGGGTTCCATGGGAGCCCATAATTTGCAGAAGACAAAGTTACTTATCCAACCCTTTACAACATACTATATAAAGGAAACCAGTTCTAAAATTTAGTTCAGCTAGGACAAGAAATGTAAGAGATATAGACCTGTAAACACAGCTTACACGCAAAATTTGATGTGAAACAGACATATTTTAAGGGCAATCAGAATTTGGGTTCCATGGGAGCCGAGGGGTTACAGGAACCAAAATTACTTAAGCAGCCCTTACGATAATGCTATAAGGAAGCTAATGGTCAAATTTGGTTGTGCTAGGGTAAGAATTGTAAGAGATATAGACTTGTAAACACAGCTTACACGCAAAATTTGATGTGAAATGGGGCACATTTTATGGGCTATCATAATTTGGGTTTCATGGGAGCCCATGGGTTACAAGAACCAAAATTGCTTATGTATCCCTTAAGATAATGCTATAAGGAAGCCCATTGGTTGTGCTAGGATAAGAAATGTAAGAGATATAGACTTGTAAACACAGCTTACACACACACATTGATGTGGGACGCCGACGCCGACACCGACGCCGACGCCGGGGTGATTACATAAGCTCTCTTATTCTTCGAATAGTCGAGCTAAAAATCACTAAACACTATCAAAGACGATTGGAGAGGACAAAATATTTTAGAAATGTTAACATACACTCTCAAACCAACCCGTTTACCTATATCTGGGCTGATAATTAAAGTCATATAAACCCCTGCCTATATAAATACCGTTATAAACAAAACGCAATCCGGGAAATCACACGCTAATGCACATGCGCAGGAAAGTCATATTTAAAATATCTGACCCTTTTGAATCAATTTTACATGCCCTAAAAACGTGCACTAAACATTTTCAGCCAAGCGAGACAACGAGTACACGTCAGTTTAAATTTGTGGACAGTTATTTCCCTTTAAAAGTGAAGTAAATGACACCGGATGGTACAGTTGAAAAATCATTTTAAATTGTAGATATAACTTTTTTCTAAATATTGTTTTGTGTGTATTCAAATACAATGGTATATCTCAATTAATAACTACACAAGTTTTCATCATCCCAAATACGGTATGGGTTATTTGTTATTAAACTGAAGATGACGTTTATGGCAAGCCAATTGTCGAAAAACTAGGATTAACCAAGGATTAATCCTTGGATTAACGATCGAAAAACCAAGTTTACGAATGTGAACCTACGAATGTGAACCTATGTTTACGAGCGTGAACCTATGTTTGTGAGCGTGAACCATAGTTTACGAGCATTCACGTTAGGTTCACGGTCGTAAACATAGGTTCACGTTCGTAAACTATGGTTCACGCTCGTGAACCCCGAAGCGTGAACCGGTCGTAAACATAGGATAACGACCGAAATTCATAGTTCAATCGAGAAACCTAGTTTATCGAACGAAAACCATGGTTTACGGTCGATATACTAGGATTATCAAATCAACTATGAATATAGGGCGTGAACATGGGTTCACGACCGTGAACCTGTTTACGACCGTGAACCTATGATTACGGCCATGAACCTAACGTGAATGCTCGTAAACTATGGTTCACGCTCACAAACATAGGTTCACGCTCGTAAACATAGTTTCACATTCGTAAAACCGGGTTTATCGACTTGTAACTATGCTTTCGGACCGGTATCTGTGATTTACGAGCATACCCAATATTTACGAGCATACCCAATCACGACCGTGAACCATAGTTTACAAACGTGAACTATAGTTTACGAGCATGACCTAGGTTTAAGACAGTGAACCATAGTTTATGGATGTGAACCTATGTTTATGACCGTGAACCATAGTTTACGGACGTGAACCTATGTTTACGAGCGTGAACCATAGTTTACGAACGTGAACCTATGTTAACGGCCGTGAACTTGGGTTTACGAGCGTGAACCATAGTTTATAAACGTGAACCTAGGTTTACGTTCGATAAACTAGGTTTCTCGAACAAATCTATAATTTTCGGGCGTTATCCTATGTTCACGAGCGTGAACCTATGTTCAAGGTCGTAAACCCATGTTCACGGTCGTAAACACAAGTTCACGGTCATAAACATAGGTTCACGTTCGTAAACTAGGGTTCACGCTCGTAAACCAAGGTTCACGCCCGTAAACACAGGTTCATGCTCGTGAACTTATGATAAGGACCGAAATTCTTAATTCAATCGAGAAATTGGGAAATTTCTATAATTCATCACAGAATATATAATATAATAAACACTGGAAGTCAAATCTATACTGAATTAATAAATGCAGGTGCTAATTTTAAGACTGATAGCTTGATAATAACTTCAAGATTGCCATGTGTCTCTCTAAGTTAAATAAGTTAGATACCCTAGGCAATGAAAAATATCATTGAAATGTGTTTAAAACAATAAATGCACTAGAAGACGTCCATCAATGACATAAAAATGCATGATTGCTTTAAGCTGAAACATGCAATACTGGCAATAAAGTGTCAAAATACATTATTTGTATTTCCATCAAAAATAAAAAGTTTTGCAGTTTATAACTTTTTTTAAGTTCACTCTTTATTGAGTATTTGCATGATTCAGAAAGATCAATATATATTTAAACAGTATGTATACCAAAGATGCATATCTCCATTGGAAAATAGTATTTCATTCACAAATATAATAATCAATTATGCATGATCAGGAAAATATGATTTTAAAAATTGAACAAAAGGCCCAAAACTCTTAGAATGAACAAAACTGGCGCAGAGATTTTGTTTGTTTGAATGGTATTTTACGTAATTTTTAGCACATGTGAGGCAATATATGATGGTAGATTTGAGGTAGAGGCAGACTACCCCATTTTTCCTGGGTAGAAACAGTACTGTATACCTCCTGCCAGCGGTGAGGGGTGAGAAAGTTTTAAACACAGCGTCTTTAGGCCTATAGATGAAATGAGCAGGTATCTTATGGACATCTGGAGTTCACCGACTTGCACGTAAACTTTAACTAAAATGTTGACGCAACCTCACATTATGACATGTGATATTTTAAAAAAAATCCAATAAGTATTACCTGGAACGGCATTATATAGAGAATAATTAACAGCATAAATTTGATACTGAATTGATGTCACGAGGGGGGAAAAAAGTGGTAATTTGGTTAAAAAAACACCACTTTTTTCCTCGAGTGACATTAATTCAGTATCAAATTTGTTAATTATACTGTTTATTATATAACTTTATGTAAAAGAAGAAATTAAAAAATATTTAAACTTTAAACCAGTGTGTTTTTTAACAAATATGTTAAAAAAGTAGTTCCGGCAAAGTTATATCATCACTAACTTTATTGTGTGACACTAAAATTACGTCATTCATAGTTCAATGTAAATTGATGACAGTTATGTAATAAAAAGCTATAAAACTATCATCTCTGCAGCAATCAAAGAAAAACAATACGTCATTTCCTTTTTTTCTCATTTTTTTTGAAAACATTCAAAATGTCTGAGAAAAACAGAAAAAAATATAATAAGGAATATTTAAATGAGAATGAAACAAAATTTAACAAAACTAGATACAGAACTTGTATGAATTACAAAAGTTTATGCGAGTTGTTACATTTGAACACAAAATGACTTCCCTGGAATATGTGCATGATCTTTCTGTTCCAAATTTGTAAATATAAATGAGCATTAATTTAGTTTCTAAAATAAAATTTAGTCCGACATGAAAAATTGTTAATTCCAACAAAATTAATAACATACAAATGCAGACTTGATTTGTCCTCCAGAATATAACAAATCAATAATCATCAATTAATGAGTCCAGGGTATTCCATATGAGCTTCTTTAAACAGCATAATGCTTAAACCACTTTGAACTTAATATTACAGCATATGGTGTGGGTAAGGCAGGTGATGCAAGTCCCTCTCGACCACCACTTGCTCCTTCACCCACATTCCATCAATCATGGTGTTGATACCGGGTTGGTACAATTTGTCTAAAGTCTCAACCTACACTGATCTGCCATGATATGTAGTCGGCTCAAAAATATATAATCAAAACAAATTTCATAAAATACCATGTTTGTCGTAGAATAAACCAGAGGAGTGTTCCTCGAAACACTTGTGACGCCTGCCTTGTCCTTAACAGTGACCTTTGAACTACTTTGAACAATACGAGTCCTTCACAGGTAACTGAGCAAAACACAAAATTGATGACCAAAAAGATGTTACAATTAGAAAATCTACTGCCAATCCACAATTTCAAGTAGAAGGTCAATGTGGTAGAAGGTCAATGTGACCTTGACCTGTTAACCCCAAAATCAACACCCAAAATCTATTGTTCGAGTCGAAACAATTTCACAATATTCATGATCTATTCATGTAACACGTAAAAGCGTGCACATATTAAGTAGCCCGTGTCATAAGTTTAGTTTTGTGCTAATGCATGTAAACGTATAGGTATATTTTCCTTAAACGGCAAAATTGTATAAGGGCCTCGCGTGTAGATTCAATACTGTAGATTTAGCCACGTTTGTCACGGACTGAACGGGGCAAATAATGATTTGGGCGTAATGTTTGTTATAAAACCCATTGTCTTCTAGCTTTCGCCGGGATCATCGATAGTACTTTGTTGGAACAGAGATTGGACGGCAAATTTCACAGGCAACATGTGGTTAGTAGTTTTATTAAACTTTTATCGTATATTTGTATTCAGTGGGCGGCGCCATCTTGATTGGCGGTTACGACATCCGGTTAGCATTGATGTTTCTCAAACATAACTTTAGACTAGCATATGATTTTGAAGTGACTTTATTAGATGTAATTATGGTAATTGATCATTAATTGTAAAACAATATTAATTTGATAACAGTGGATAATAGGTGCATTAGTTAACGTTGGCGTATAACTCGGTGATTGTAATACACGATTGTTAACATTAGTTAACAATGAGATGAGTGACAAGAATAAATGCGTGCATGCATAACTCAGTGAGTGTAATATATGAGTAATTTGATCATGTTTATATTACATGTATTAGGGGCATTGATTAACAGCGACGTACATAGCGTATACATGGCGTTGTAGAATATGTATACATTGCTACTCATCATTAGTACAGCTTGCATATATTGATTGAATAATGATTTGTTTGGGTAATGATAATTATACAAGATTGTTATGTTTGTCAACCGACATCTAAAACGTATGTATAATTACAGCCTAAGCCATCCAGGGTTGGAAATAAGCCATCCAGGATATAAGCCATCCAGGGTTGGAGTAAGCCATATATGTTTGGATATCCAGGAGTGGAGCTAAGCTTCCACGACTAACGTTACAAGCGGTGGAGACGGTCCCCGTACCTGCGCAGCCAGGTGTTACTAACGACAACCCCCGGGACACAAGGTGGGCCCGTTACCAGTCCTCACTGGAGGAATATTACTCACAATCTCAGTGGAGATTAACTATCATTGCATCGCGTCATCAACCCTTACAGAAGGCATTTGATGACAATCATCCATTGAATTCGCGCATCATCATCTTCATGAGCTCTCGCGCATCACAGTTATCGCGCTAGATCAACATTGTTATTGCGTTAACAACACTTTAGTGTCTTAGACATTCAGTATTTATAACAATACTAAGAACGTCTTAAACGTTCAGGAGAATATTCTTTTCATAGTTCATTTGTGTATTCGCTTGTTTTTTTAGATAATTGTATATATATTAAACATATTTTAAAAGTTGCATTAAACTTATGTAAATGCATTCACCGTCATTGATTCTTTCCTGAGTTAGCCCAACCACTAAGGTCATCCTGTGACAACTGGTGTCAGAAGTGGGATTTTGGGCGACTACGGAGGGAAAGAATCAATAAGTGATCTTTATGATGATATACTAAATCTCTAACTTATTATTTTAGAATTGTGTACCACCCTCTGATCCATCAAGGCGACTGTCGACGATCACGGCCACAGCTTGGAAGACAAGTCAAGACACGACAAGGGTAGGGTGAGTCCAAACTGTTGTTTTGTCCGTTCTTTCCTTGGCGCGAGGTCGCAGTGGTCTACACGAGTGGGTCTGAGGCACTTTTGCTCAATAATTTGGGTGTTTGTTTTACCTCCCTTGATATACACATAGTATCCAATTAGGTTGGCGAACAAGACGTTCTACTCATGTTGTGACACTCGAGTATACTTATATTGATGGGAGAAGTAAATATACATGTACATGTTATACACATTTCGATGATTGTTTAAGGTTTATGTCCAATATCAAATTAAGATATTTTATGTAGTGCATATGTTTTGTGGAAGCTAGATAATATCTATACATAATCGTTAGTAGTTAGCGCTAGTACAAATGTGTATGTAACTTGTCCTATGATGATGCCCAGGTATTTACTGAGGACACAGTGACTTACCATTAGTAGTTAGTTGAGTAGAATTATTAGTGACGTGTGTATTGTAATTATTGTAGTGTGTAGTTCACAATGTCTATAGACATGACGTCCATAAAGGATCTTACGGAAATGGGTAAGGAGTTAGGGTATGCTGGAGAGGAGCTTAGAACCTTTGTTAAAGAAGAACAGGCTAGGGAAAGGGAATTTAGACTTAAGGAAAGAGAATTAGCAAAGCGGGAAAGGGATGAAGAGAAAGATAGGTTAGAATTCGAAAGTAGATTAGCGAAAGAGAAGCGAGATGAAGAAAGTAGACTAGCCACAGAGCAGCTAGAATTAGAAAGCTAGAGCTAGGAAGTTTAAGATAGATGACCAGGTGTTACTGTTACTCCCGACCGACAATAACAAGTTGTTATTACAATGGAAAGGTCCGTTTTACGTTAGAGGGATAGTGAACACTATGGATTACCGTATCGAGATAAACGGAAAGTTAAAGACCTTTCATGCGAATATGCTGAAAGAGTATATAAGTAAAACCGATAATGTGCAACAAGGGGTGTTAACCGTAGTTAATGTTGCAGTTATTGAGGATAGTGAGGAAGACAGTAGTGAGGACACTAGTCCCATGTATTTTCCCACTAGTGTAGGTAGGGAGAGAGCAGCCGATGTAGACATATCGGGCATGCTTAGTGTAGAGCAGCAACGAGAGATGGGTAGTTTACTCTCGGAGTTCAGTGATGTCTTGTCCGAAAACCCGGGGCAGACAGATGGAGTGCAACATGATATTGTACTCACATCAGGGGAACCAATAAGAATTAAGGGGTATCCCATTCCATTTCACTCCCGATCAATTGTTGATGAGGAGGTGAAAGACATGTTGAAATTGGGTGTCATCGAACCTTCAAACGCCCCCTTTTCATCCCCAGTCGTACTTATTAAGAAGAAAGATGGGTCAATTCGATTCTGCATCGATTTTAGGCAGCTCAATAAACGTACCATCTTTGATGCAGAGCCCATGCCTAATATTGAGGAGGTATTCTCTAAACTTGCGGGATATTCGTATTTCTCCAAGTTAGACCTCAGTAAAGGTTATTGGCAAGTCCCACTTTCAGACCGAGCTAAAGAGATGACCTCCTTCGAAACTTCGCAAGGACTTTTTAAGTTCAAGGTCATGCCCTTTGGTCTCGTAAACGCCCCAGCAACATTCTGTAGGTTAATGAGGAAAGTCCTGAAGGATTTGTCCAACACAGACAGTTTTGTAGATGACATCCTGGTGTTTACAACAACATTTGAAGACCATATTAAGGCTCTACGTAATCTGTTGGAACGGCTACGCCGGTTTAAACTGACTGCAAAACCTAGCAAGTGTCACATAGGTTACGCAGATATAGAGTGTCTGGGTCATGTTGTCGGGAGGGACCAGAAATTGAAACCCAACCCCGACAAGGTTAAGGCAATTCAGGAAGCACCAAGACCCGAGACAAAGAAACAAGTTAGGTCATTTTTAGGGTTAGCGGGTTTTTACAGGAAGTTTATTCCAAACTTTTCAGCTATAGCTGCACCTTTGTCAGACTTGACAAAGAAAGGTCAACCCAATAGAATAACTTGGGGGGAAAGCCAGGAGCGAGCTTTTGTCTCTTTAAAGGGGAGTCTGGTCAAAACCCCAATACTAAAATTACCTGAACTTGACCAGGAGTTTATTCTCAGAACGGATGCCTCCGATATCGGGGTGGGTGCAGTCCTACTGCAAGAGCAAGAAGGGTGTAGTCTCCCCGTGGCTTACGCAAGTCGGAAACTATTACCCCGGGAATGTAACTACTCTGTTATCGAAAGGGAGTGTCTTGCAGTAGTGTGGGGTGTCAGTAAATTCCACCGATATGTTTTTGGTAAGGAATTTGTCTTGGAGACTGACCACCAACCGTTAGCTTATATGAATAAAGCAAAGGTAGCTAACAGTAGGTTAATGAGGTGGGCACTGACTCTGCAGCCTTATCGGATGAAAATTAAAGCGATCCGAGGAAAGGACAATATTGGGGCAGACTATTTAAGTCGCCGCACATACTGACCGGTTTAATACAATAGTGTATTGCAGTGTATTGTACAATAGTAGTATATGTTACGACAGGGTAGTGTACAATTGTAGAATAGTGTTGAAATTGTAATTACATATTATAGTTAGGTTATAACCTCAGTAGTAATAGTTAATATACTCAAGCGATTGAGCGATCAGCTTGTACGTTTTGTCGCTCGTTTGCTCAGAAGAATTAATAGTTTCTTAACGTGTAAATATTAATTATCATTTTGTTGAATTTTAAAAGTGTAGCACTTTCTTTAAGTGGGGAGATGTTGTCACAAAATGTCACGGGTAGAGCGTACTGGTCGTATATAGCTCTTGTATCGGTTACACCCAAAATCTATTGTTCGAGTCGAAACAATTTCACAATATTCATGATCTATTCATGTAACACGTAAAAGCGTGCACATATTAAGTAGCCGCCAGAGAGGCCGTGTCATAAGTTTAGTTTTGTGCTAATGCATGTAAACGTATAGGTATATTTTCCTTAAACGGCAAAATTGTATAAGGGCCTCGCGTGTAGATTCAATACTGTAGATTTAGCCACGTTTGTCACGGACTGAACGGGGCAAATAATGATTTGGGCGTAATGTTTGCTATAAAACCCATTGTCTTCTAGCTTTCGCCGGGATCATCGATAGTACTTTGTTGGAACAGAGATTGGACGGCAAATTTCACAGGCAACATGTGGTTAGTAGTTTTATTAAACTTTTATCGTATATTTGTATTCAGTGGGCGGCGCCATCTTGATTGGCGGTTACGACATCCGGTTAGCATTGATGTTTCTCAAACATAACTTTAGACTAGCATATGATTTTGAAGTGACTTTATTAGATGTAATTATGGTAATTGATCATTAATTGTAAAACAATATTAATTTGATAACAGTGGATAATAGGTGCATTAGTTAACGTTGGCGTATAACTCGGTGATTGTAATACACGATTGTTAACATTAGTTAACAATGAGATGAGTGACAAGAATAAATGCGTGCATGCATAACTCAGTGAGTGTAATATATGAGTAATTTGATCATGTTTATATTACATGTATTAGGGGCATTGATTAACAGCGACGTACATAGCGTATACATGGCGTTGTAGAATATGTATACATTGCTACTCATCATTAGTACAGCTTGCATATATTGATTGAATAATGATTTGTTTGGGTAATGATAATTATACAAGATTGTTATGTTTGTCAACCGACATCTAAAACGTATGTATAATTACAGCCTAAGCCATCCAGGGTTGGAAATAAGCCATCCAGGATATAAGCCATCCAGGGTTGGAGTAAGCCATATATGTTTGGATATCCAGGAGTGGAGCTAAGCTTCCACGACTAACGTTACAAGCGGTGGAGACGGTCCCCGTACCTGCGCAGCCAGGTTTTACTAACGACAACCCCCGGGACACAAGGGGGGCCCGTTACCAGTCCTCACTGGAGGAATATTACTCACTATCTCAGTGGAGATTAACTATCATTGCATCGCGTCATCAACCCTTACAGAAGGCATTTGATGACAATCATCCATTGAATTCGCGCATCATCATCTTCATGAGCTCTCGCGCATCACAGTTATCGCGCTAGATCAACATTGTTATTGCGTTAACAACACTTTAGTGTCTTAGACATTCAGTATTTATAACAATACTAAGAACGTCTTAAACGTTCAGGAGAACATTCTTTTCATAGTTCATTTGTGTATTCGCTTGTTTTTTTAGATAATTGTATATATATTAAACATATTTTAAAAGTTGCATTAAACTTATGTAAATGCATTCACCGTCATTGATTCTTTCCTGAGTTAGCCCAACCACTAAGGTCATCCTGTGACACACTTAAGCTGGAGCCATATTTATTGCTTTTCTGCCACTGCTCTAGTGATTTGAGCGAGATGGCACCTGAAACAATGCAGGGGTCATGATGAAGACCTTTAATGAGCATGACAAAAGATCTATGAACACAAACAAACATAGCACAACGAAACAAACAACAAACGATATAAAGTACATAACGAATATGTATAATAAGAAATCAAGAAAGGATTGGCGAAAAACAAAGTAAATATAAAATATCTTCTATAAGTTCATGTATATGGCAGTGTGTTCATTTTGGAAATATATTTATACATATTAATAACATCTTTGTATAAACTATTCACTACAATCTACACAACTATTCACTACATTCTACACAACTATTCACTACTACCTACAACACTATTCACTACTATCTACACAACTATTCATAACATTCTACACAACTATTCACTAGTGTCTACAAAACTATTCACTACAATATACACAACCCTTCTAAGGACCAACATCATGTCATGCTGATCATTTAAAAAAAAGTCCCATATCAATATCACTTAAAGTTTTCAAGAAGTAGTCGCTACAAACTTGTTTTTTGAAAATCTATTTTTTGCCGTGGCGGCCATTTTGAATTTCCGGCCGACCTGAAGTTTTGCTAGGATCATTTAGACATCAAGAGCAAAATTCCTGTTAAGTTTCATGAAAATCCGCAAAGTAGTCAGAGGAGTAGTCGCTACAAGTTTTTACTATATAACTCTTTGTAAAAAAAGATGGCCACTGGCAGCCATGTTTAATGTCGAATCAAAATGATTTTTGACAAGGACCAACATCATGTCATGCTGATCATTTTAGAAAAAGTCTCATATCAATATCACTTATAGTTTTCAAGAAGAAGTCGCTACAAACTTGTTTTTAAAAGTCTATGTTTAGCCGTGGTGGCCATCTTGAATTTCCGGCCGACCTGAAATTGTGCTAGGATCAAATAGACATCAAGAGCAACATTCCTGTGAAGTTTCATGAAAATCCGTCAAGTAGTTTCAGAGGAGTAGTCGCTACAAATGTTTACTATACAAACTCTATGTAAACAAAGATGGCCTCTGGTGCCCATGTAGAATGTCGAATCAAAATAATTTTCGACAAGGATCAACATCATGTCATGCTGATCATTTCAGAAAAAGTCCCATATCAATATCACTAACAGTTTTCAAGAAGTAGTCGCTACAAACTTTTTTTAAAAATCTGTTTTAGCTACGGCGGCCATCTTGAATTTCCGGCCGACCTAAAAAAAACATCTGGGATCAATTAGACATCAAGAGCAACATTCCTGTGAAGTTTCAAAAAAATTCGTTAGGTAATTTCAGAGGAGTAGTCGCTACAAGTTTTTACTATATAAATCTGTCAACAAAGATGGCTGCTAGAGGCCATGTTAAAAGTCGCATCGAAATAAATTTCGACAAGGATCAACATCATGTCATGCTGATCATTTTAGAAAATGTCCCATATCAATATCACTTACAGTTTTCAAGAAGTAGTCGCTACAAATTTATTTATTTGAAATCCATTTTTAGCCGTGGCGGCCATCTTGAATTTCCGGCAAGCCTGAACTTTTCTAGGATCAACTAGACATCAAGAGCAACATTCCTGTGAAGTTTCATGAACATCCGTCAAATAGTTTCCGAGGAGTAGTCGCTATAAGTTTTTTTTTACAATATAACTCTATGTAAACAAAGATGGCCACTGGAAGCTATGTTTAACGTCGAATCAAAATAATGTTCGACTAGGATCAACATCATGCCATGCTGATCATTTTAGAAAAAGTCCCATATCAATATCACTTACAGTTTTCAAGAAGTAGTCGCTACAAACTTTTTTTAAAAATCTGTTTTAGCTACAGCGGCCATCTTGAATTTCCGGCCGACCTAAAAAAAACATCTGGGATCAATTAGACATCAAGAGCAACATTCCTGTGAAGTTTCATAAAAATTCGTCAAGTAATTTCAGAGGAGTAGTCGCTACAAGTTTTTACTATATAAATCTGTCAACAAAGATGGCTGCTAGAGGCCATGTTTAAAGTCGCATCGAAATAAATTTCGACAAGGATCAACATCATGTCATGCTGATCATTTTAGAAAATGTCCCATATCAATATCACTTACAGTTTTCAAGAAGTAGTCGCTACAAATTTATTTATTTTAAATCAATTTTTAGCCGTGGCGGCCATCTTGAATTTCCGGCCGGCCTGAACTTTTTCTAGGATCAACTAGACATCAAGAGCAACATTCCTGTGAAGTTTTATGAACATCCGTCAAGTAGTTTCCGAGGAGTAGTCGCTACAAGTTTTTACTATATAACTCTATGTAAACAAAGATGGCCACTGGAAGCCATGTTTAACGTCGAATCAAAATAATGTTCGACTGGGATCAACATCATGTCATGCTGATCATTTTAGAAAAAGTCCCATATCAATATCACTTATAGTTTTCAAGAAGTAGTCGCTACAAACTTATATTTTAAAAATCTATTTTTAGCTGTGGCGGCTATGTTGAATTTCTGGCCGACCTGAAATTTTGCTAGGATCAATAAGACATCAAGAGCAACATTCCTGTAAAGTTTCATGAAAATCCGCCAAGTAGTTTCAGAGGAGTAGTCGCTACAAGTTTTTACTATATAACTCTATGCAAACAAAGATGGCCACTGTCAGCCATGTTTAATGTCGAATCAAAACTATTTTTGACAAGGACCAACATCATGTCATGCTGATCATTTTAGAAAAAGTCCCATATCAATATCACTTACAGTTTTCAAGAAGTAGCCGCTACAAACTTGTATTTTAAAAATCTATTTTTAGCTTTGGCGGCCATCTTGGATTTCACATCAACATGATTTTTTGCTAGGAGCAACTAGACTTCATGGGCAACATTTCTGTAAAGTTTCATGAATATCCATCCAGTAGTTTCAGAGGAGTAGTCGCTACAAATAAAAGTTAACGGACAGACAGACGACGGACGCCGCACCACGGCAAAAGCTCTGCTGATCTGCGATCAGTCGAGCTAAAAAATGATTATGTGAACATGAATTTGGGGGGCGGGGTTCTAGCCCTCTGCCTTCCCCTCCAATGGGATCTGCAGTGGCCCTATTCTTTGCCCCGTAGCCAGACAGGGCCCTCAGAGCCACGGAGAATCATGATGATCAGGAACCCCTGGAAGAACATTACAAAGACCAACACCAGTATCAAGGAGATCCGTCAGAGGGAAGAAACCACCAGACCGGTTTGGAATGAGAGTTTTTGTTTTCTTGTCATGTGTATTAAATATATAAAGTTAGGTCGGATATGTCAGAAAATGTGTCTAATTTGGAATATGTGCGGACAATAAATACATAAATAATAGTGGATATTGTCAACCCGAGAAATATAATGTGGACCAAGTCGAAGTGACTGTCACCCTCATTGGGATTGTAACACTAAGATTATCTTTAAAACATTTTGTAAATGAGGGTTCACTGATTTCGATTTGCACGTAAACTGTTGAGAATATGAAAACTCAGACTTATATATAAATTTGCTGTGATATCACATGAGATTGTATATAAATATTGCCTCCCACTTTGATTGTTGTCATCCTGAGGAAAATAATGTAAACCGATGTGGCATCACAATCATTAGACAGTAATGATTGTTGAATCGTCTTAATCGGGCAACAGTATACAATTATTTCATGGGTGCTTTGGGAACAGTCAAAACGATTGTCACAAGGTATCGGGGACGACATGGGCAATAGTTCCCCAGGTAGTCCGCGATACCGAGCATGGGCGGATTTAGAGGGGGGCGGAAGCGGCGTACGCCCCCCCCTAAAATCGACCAAGTAAGTTTTTTTAAAAACAGTCGAAACACTTAATCCACATATTGACTAAAGATGTGACAATTAGAGTCGGTTAATTTGATCACAGACATGTTATTAGGTCTTTGATTTGATCAAATATCAACTGCAGTTCGCTGATTAGTTCAATTTTCGCTCATTAGTTTCATTTTCGCTGGTTTTGCACCTTTCCGATATTTAAAAAGACAGTAACAGCCGATACATTGAAAATGTCAGGCCCATCGAAGCGAAAAAAACTTAGTCCATCCAGTAGTACGCTGTCTCAGACAGATTTAAGATGTTTTTGTTTGACAAGTGCGAAAGAAAAGAAAAGGTTTGTTTTACTTTTGCTTTGTAAGATAGTTTCTAGGATGCATTTTCGGTGCCGACGCACTATTTGTTTACGATGAATTTTGGTGCATTTTAGGCTTACTTTTATTTTAAAGTTTGCGTACCGAGTACCAAAAGACGTTTTTTAGTCCCGCATACCACGCAATTGAGTCCCGAATACGGCGTAAATAGACCCTGATTAAGTTAACACATTGTTAAATCCTTTTATTTGAAAACGGACTTTTTATATGCATACATTTATGTCCACGTTACTGTAGATAAAATACCAAACAATTTCGATGCACGCCCTCAGTAGAATTTTTTTTTTTGCTCACTTCGCTCGCTCGACACATAATCGCTAATGAGTGGTTTAATTAACACATTGTTAAATCTTTTTGTTTGAAAACGGACTTTTTATATTCATACATGTATGTCCACGTTACTGTAGATAAAATACCAAACAATTTCGATGCACGCCCTCAGTAGATTTTTTTTTTTGCTCACTTCGCTCGCTCGACGCATAATGGCTAATGAGTGGTTTAATTAACACATTGTTAAATCTTTTTATTTGAAAACGGACTTTTTTTATTCATACATGTATGTCCATGTTACTGTAGATAAAATATTAAACAATTTCGATGCACGCCCTCAGTATAAAAAAATTTCTCGCTCGCTTCGCTCGCTCGACGCATAATGGATAAGGAGTGGTTTAGTTAACACATTGTTAACTCCTTTTTATTTGAAAACACACTTTTTTACACTGTCAATGCACTACCGCAACCGTTTTATGAGGCTAGAAACGGACCCGAAAATTGACCAAAATCTTACGCCCCCCCCCCCCCTCAGCTGAAATCCTGGATCCGCACCTGCCGAGGTACAATTCCCCAGGTGGTCCGCGATGGTACATTAGTTTTAACTGTTCCCCAAAACACCCATGAAATAACTGTTTTATTACCAAATTCTCTATATAATCAGTTATTGCAACTCGGGATTCCTTTGAGATTTAGCTATATTCCTGAAAACAGGATAAGGAAATATTTCATAATCACTAAATATTAATAATTAACTCCGAACACAAAAATTACTGTGGCGTTGTCTATATTTAGTGTTGCGGGCATAGATGTCATCCGCCGATAACATTCAATAATTAAAGCCAAACATTATGCTTAAAATCAAACTTATTTAAAACGTAATAAACATATAATTTAACTGATGGGTTAGATTATAGGTAAAGCTTTCACTCAGTAGGCGTGTCAGGATAATTCTTCGCGCATTCAGACCGCGCATGAAACAGTTCATTGGCAGGGAGGGCAATTAACAAACTGTTTCACCCATGCTTGCAATTTGGTGTGACGAAAATTGTGAGAAACAGTTAGAAATGACTAGTAAGCATTTATATAGAGACTTAGGTAATAATATGCACTGTTTTATACTCAACGGTATAGGCATTTTATACATCAGATTAGTGTAAACGTTAAGTATAATAAAACTAATTATTGACACCTCAACACCATAATCGGGCAATATTTTAAATTATTATATCTCACTGTAAACACTCCATGTAATTTCCCCATACACTGCCGGGTTGATATTTCGCGCTATCACCCTCAACGCATCATAGCATGTGATAGCGGAAAATATCAGCCTGCTAGCTTTTTGAAAAGTTCAGTTCTAAAAATAGATTTTTTCAAAAACAACAGCAATTTTTTCTTCATTATCGAGTAAATTAGTATATTAGGAGATGTGTTTGGTATAATAAAATAAATCACATCCTCTTGAGCGTGCCGGTGGATATTATCAACGCCTCGGTCGACATTACATTCTCGGGTTGATAATATCCACTGGCACCCTCAAGAGGATGTGATATTTACATAATGTTACATGCCAAGGTATAGAAATTGTACACAGGTTCGTGCAAACAAGAGGCATAATTAAGAAGACGCATTTTGAAGGGATATCAAAGTTCATGCTTTATCAACATGAAGTGAATCTAGTTGTATCTACTTCTCTTTGGTAAACAAACAAACAAAAACAGAAAACGTGTTATAATCAAAAAATACTTTATTTTGTTATAATCATAAAAATCAACAGAGTATAATATCATTTGTTCTGGATGCACTAAAAATGCCATGTAACATTTCAAAAAGCTGTTATATATTCAAATGGACACATGATAACATTGTTTTATATGAACAGATCTAACACTTCAGTAACTTACCGATTTATGAGGATCATGATGGTTGGAAGGGTTGATTGACACCAGATGTACATAAAGGAAAACATTGCTTTGGAAAATGTTACCGGGTATGTAATACTAAACAGCGATAGCTTTTCTATATATAAAATATCTATGAACCGTGAAATATGAAAGGTATACACGTAATTAAGAATTGCTGCAAATTCTAGTGGAGATACTTTAATATGAAAAAATTTACTTTTCTACCCCAACCAGGACAGGCAGTGATCGTAACCCAGTTGTTCAAAGATCGGTTAAATTAACCGAGCGTCAAGTCAAAATTTCAAATATCTCTATAAATTTCTGATAATTGAATATTTCTACCAGAAATTGAGCATGTGTAAGCATTATGTTAAGAAGAAATGCAAATTAAAAACTGTTAGAAGTACAAAACATATTTTTGTGAGAAAATGTACTCTGAAAGTTTACACTAACCAAGGATTAAGGTAACCGATCTTTGAACAACTGGCCCCTATTCATGTCACTCAATTAAAAGCACACACGGCAATCTTGGATTTTTTTTCAAACCTCAAGCATCCTGTTAGAATCTCTACATAACTTATTTGTCAATCATTATTTGAATAAACCAATCAAACTGTTTTTCATATAACTAAGTGTTGATTATTTTGGGACAATAAATATTTATTAACCTTCAGAAGAATAGCAAAGAAAATAATGACAAGAGGTCAATGACCTTGAAGCTCTACTGATTGATTTTGATTTCAGGAAGTAGTCGCTACAGACTTGTTTTTGAAAAATTATTTTTAGCCGTGGCGGCCATCTTGAATTTCCAGCCAACCTGAAATTTTGCTAGGATCAATAAGACATCAACAGCAACATTCCTGTGAAGTTTCATGAAAATCCGTCAAGTAGTTTCAGAGGAATAGTCGCTACAAGTTTTCATTATATAACTCTATGTAAACAAAGATGGCCACTGGCAGCCATGTTTAACGTCGAATCAAAATAATGTTTGACTCTGATAACCATCATGTCATGCTGATCATTTTACTAAAAGTCCCATATCAATATCACTTATAGTTTTCAAGACGTAGTCGCTACAAACTTCTTTTTTTAAAATCTATTTTTAGCTGTGGTGGCCATCTTGAATTTCCGGCCGATCTAAAATTTTGCTAGGATCAATAAGACATTAAGAGCAACATTCCTGTAAAGTTTCATGAAAATCCACCAAGTAGTTTCAAAGGAGTAGTCGCTACAAGTTTTTACTATATAACTCTATGTAAACAAAGATGGCCGCTGGCAGCCATGTTTAACATCGAATCAAAACGATTTTCGACAAGGACCAACATCATGTCATGCTGATCATTTTAGAAAAAGTCCCATATCAATATCACTTATAGTTTTTAAGAAGTAGTTGCTACAAACTTGTTTTTTAAAAACCTATTTTTAGATTTGGCGGCCATCTTGGATTTCACATCAACATGAATTTTTGCTAGGATCAACTAGACTTCATGGGCAACATTTCTGTAAAGTTTCATGAAAATCCATTCAGTAGTTTCAGAGAAGTAGTCACTACAAAAAACAAGAGGCCCAAGAGGGCCTGTGGACGCTCTACTGGCTAATATGGCTCTTATGACATCAATGAAGCGATTGACTATCGTCTTAAAGAGGCAAAATATAGCATTTTAACTATATCAAGAGCCATAACTCTGTCATTACTGTTCCGATCTGGCTGGTTTTCCAAGTTGGCAAGTAGAGATAAATAAAAAAAAAATAAAAAAAAAAAAAAATTTAAAAAAAAAAAAAAAAATAAAAAAAATTAAAAAAAAAAAAAAAAAAAAAAAAAATAATAATAAAAAAAAAAAAAATAAAAAAAAAAAATTAAAAAATATAAAAAAATCAATAAAAAATATATATAAAAAAAAAAATAATAAAAAAATAAAAAATTTAAAACAAGCATTGATGTAAAACTGTGACCCCGGGGCGGGGCCAGATGTGACCCCAGGGTCAGCATTTGCACAAAATTGGTAAAGGACCATAAGCTTATAGCAACAGAAAAATATTAAACCTCTGGCTCTTGCAGTTTCAGAGAAGAATTTTTAAGTTTTCCCTATACATGTCTATGTAAAACATGTGACCCTTGGGGCGGGGCCAAATGTGACCACAGAGTCACCATTTGAACAAACTTGGTAAAGGACCATAAGCTAAAATATCAAACCTCTGGCACTTGTAGTTTCCGAGAAGAAGATTTAAAAAAAAAAATCCTATATAAGTCTATGTAAAACTGTGACCCTCGGGGCGGGGACAAATTTGACCCCAGGGTCACCATTTGAACAAACTTAGTAGAGGACCATAAGCTGATGCTACATGTAATACATGAGAGCTCTGTGCCATGTGGTTCCAGACAAGAAGAACTTTTTCAGATTTTCCCTATACAAGACTATGTAAAAATGTGACCCCCGGGGTGGGGCCAAATGTGACCCCTGGGTCAGCATTTGAACAAACTTGGTAGAGGACCACAAGCTTATAGCAAATGCAAAATATTAAACCTCTGGCTCTTGCAGTTTCAGAGAAGAAGATTTTTTAAGTTTTTCCCTATACATGTCTATATAAAACATTCGACCCTTGGGGCGGGGCCAAATGTGACCCTAGGGTCACCATTTGAACAAACTTGGTAAAGGACCATAAGCTTATAGTAAATGCAAAATATCAAACCTCTGGCTGTTGTAGTTTCCGAGAAGAAGATTTAAAAAAAAAAATCCTATATAAGTCTATGTAAAACTGTGACCCCGGGGCGGGGACAAACTTGACCCCAGGGTCACCATTTGAACAAACTTAGTAGAGGACCATAAGCTGATGCTACATGTAATACATGAGCGCTCTGTGCCTTGTGGTTTCAGAGAAGAAGATTTTTTAAAGTTTTTTCCTATATGTCTGTATGAAAAACATGCAAAACCTCAATATACAAACTTTGGACCCCCGGGGTACGGCCATTTTTGATCCCGGGGACTTTATTTGAACAAACTTGATAGTCTAGGCGTTGGCGATCATTTTAAAAGAAAAACTGTTGAAATCTGTCCAGCGGTTCTGGAGAAGAAGATTTTTTAAGGTTTCGACCATATATGGTAATGGCAGCCATCTTGGATGTAGTGCTGACCTAATTTTAACAAATCTAAAAAGCATTCATCTAAGGATCATCCATGTGAAGTTTGGTCAAAATTAGCCAAGCGGTTATTGAGGAGAAGTCGTTTGAAGAAAAGTTAACGGACGACGGACGGACGACGGAAGACGGACAACACACCATCCCATAAGCTCTGCTGGCCCTTGGCCAGTAGAGCTAAAAAATTACGGACAGACGGACGCCGCACTACGGCATAAGCTCTGCTGATCTCTGATCAGTCGAGCTAAAAAAACTGGGATATTGTTTACTATTTATCTAATTATATGCAGGAAGGTTTAAATACTGAAAAAGGGATCCCTTGGAAGCAACAAACACAAACAAAAGTAGTAGTACTCAGTTGTGTTGAGTCTATTTATGGGGTAATATAAGGTGTGACACCTATCATGTCCCCTAGTGCTGTCTTTAAAGACACAAAAAGCAAACATATCCTCAAGAATCTTTGTCACTCGGGAATTATTTCCCGTATCACGACAAAAATGTTAATTAAACTATATAATATATATTCTGTGATGAATTTCTTTCCAATCAGCTTTTGACACAAGTATTCCTTCTTCTGTCACTCCTTTGGCGACAGCGTGAAGTAATATCATGACATCAATTTGTGACGTAATATCGTGACGTCTATCATTTAGTTCATAACATTTGGCTATTGTGCTATCTTGCACACTAGGCGAGATAGCACAGTAGAGGAAGGAATATGTTATAGATTTTCTCAAACTGGGAAATTTCTATAATTCATCACAGAATATATAATATAATAAACACAGGAAGTCAAATCTATACTGAATTAATAAATGGAGGTGCTAATTTTAAGACTGATAGCTTGATAATAACTTCAAGATGCCGTGTGTCTCTCTAAGTTAAATAAGTTAGATACCCTCGGCAATGAAAAATATCAATGAAATGAGTTTAAAACAATAAATGCACTAGAAGACATCCATCAATGACATAAAAATACATGAATGCTTTAAGCTGAAACATGCAGTACCGGTAATAAAATGTCAAAACACATTATTTGTATTTCCATCAAAAATAAAAAGTTTTGCAGTTTATAACTTTTTTTAAGTTCACTCTTTATTGAGTATTTGCATGATTCAGACAGATCAATATATATTTAAACAGTATGTATACCAAACATGCATATCTCCATTGGAAAATAGAATTTGGGATTCCATAATTCCATGTATTTTATTATGTATTTCATTCACAAATATAATAATCATTTATGCATGATCAGGAAAATAACAAAAGACCCATAACTCTTGATTAGAATGAACAAAACTGGCGCATAGATTTTGTTTGTTTAAATGGTATTTTACGTCATTTTTAGCACATGTTAGGCAATATATGATGGTAGATTTTTTTTGTGGTAGAGGCAGACTACCCCATTTTTCCTGGGTAGAAACAGTACTGTATACCTCCTGCCAGCGGTGAGGGGTGAGAAAGTTTTAAACACAGCGTCTTTAGGCCTATAGATGAAGTGAAATATAAATGAGCAGGTATCTTATGGACGTCTGGAGTTGACCAACTTGCACGTAAACTTTAACTAAAATGTTGACGCTACCTCACATTATGACGATATTTAAAAAAAAATCCAGTAAGTATTACCTGGTACAGCATTATATAGAGAATAATTAACAGCATAAATTTGATACTGAATTTGTCACGAGGGGAAAAAGTGGTAATTTGGTTAAAAAAACACCACTTTTTTTCCTCTAGTGACATTAATTCAGTATCAAATTTGTTAATTATACTGTTAATTATATAACTTTACGTAAAAGAAGAAATTAAAAAATATTTTAACTTTAAACCAGTGTGTTTTTTAGCAAATATGTTAAAAAAAGTAGTTCCGGCAAAGTTATATCATCACTAACTTTTTTGTTGATACTAAATTACGTCATTCATAGTTCAATGTAAATTTATGACAGTTATGTAATAAAAAAACTATAAAACTATCATCTCTGCAGCAATCAAAGAAAAACAATAAATAATTCCCTTTTTTTTTCTCATTTATTTTGAAAACATTCTCAATGACTGAGAAAAACAGAAAAAAATATATTAAGGAATAAAAAAATCGATAAGAATCAAATTTCCATTTAAATGAGAGTAAAACAAAATTTACAAAAACTAGAAACAGAACTTGTATGAATTACAAAAGTTTATGTGAGTTGTTACATTTAAACACAAAATGACTTCCCTGGAATATGTGCATGATCTTTCTGTTCCAAAATTTGTAAATAATAATGAGCATTAATTTAGTTTCTAAAATAAAATTTAGTCCGACATGAAAATTGTTAATTCCAACAAAATTAATAACATACAAATGCAGACTTGATTTGTCCTCCAGTATATAACAAAATCAATAATCATCAATTAATGAGTCCAGGGTATTCCATCTGAGCTTCTTTAAACAGCATAATGCTTATACCACTTTAAACTTAATATTACAGCATATGGTGTGGGTAAGGCAGGTGATGCCAGTCCCTCTCGACCACCACTTGCTCCTTCACCCACCCCCACATTCCATCAATCGCGGTGTTGATACCGGGTTGGTACAATTTGTCTAAAGTCTCAACCTACACTGATCTGCCATGATATGTAGTCGGCTCAAAAATATATAAAACAAATTTCATAAAATACCATGTTTGTCGTAGAATAAACCAGAGGAGTGTTCCTCGAAACACTTGTGTCGCCTGCCTTGTCCTCAACAGTGACCTTTGAACTACTTTGAACAATACGAGTCCTTCACAGGTAACTGAGCAAAACCAAAAATTGATGACCAAAAAGATGTTACAATTAGAAAATCTACTGCCAATCCACAATTTCAAGTAGAAGGTCAATGTGACCTTGACCTGTTGACCCCAAAATCAACAAGTGTCCGACTAAAAATATATAACTACA
This sequence comes from Cyrtodaria siliqua, assembly GCA_037043455.1. Lineage (NCBI taxonomy): Eukaryota > Metazoa > Mollusca > Bivalvia > Adapedonta > Hiatellidae > Cyrtodaria > Cyrtodaria siliqua. Next base: position 16,001 of record JAWPHD010005684.1, on the reverse strand, counting down.
TGGCAGATATAAAATAAATCCATGCAGCCGTTATCTTTTAAATGCCTGGAAACCAAATTTCATAAATGGCCAGTGTGACCTTTGAACCCAAAATCATGAGGGGTAATTCTTAACAATGGCATTAAGTTATAAAGTTTTCATGATCAGTGCACTTGACCTATGACCTACTGCAATGCTTCAGAAGTTATTGAGCGGAAACAAAAGTGTGACGCCACAGCAGACGACACAAAGTGATCCCTTAGTGTCTGCCATGCTATGCAGTCAACACCAAAACAATATTCTACTAAATTATATTTCATATACCATTTTTATTATTTCATTATTCTCAAGATATTAGATTTTTTTTAAAAATTCAACATACATATTTCAGCTTAAAGTCAAACATACTTCTCCGATTAAAGAATTCACATTTTTACTTTAACATAAACAAGAGGTCAATGACCTTGAAGCTCTTGATAGCTAGATCAGCATTCCTGTGAAGTTTCATGAAAATCCGTCAAGTAGTTTCAGAGTAGTCGTTACAAGTTTTCATTACATAACTCTATGTAAACAAAGATGGCCGCTGGCAGCTATGTTTAACGTCACATCAAAATAATTTTTGACAAGGATCAACATCATGTCATACTGATCATTTTAGAAAAAGTCCCATATCAATATCACTTATAGTTTTCAAGAAGTAGTCGCTACAAACTTGTTTTTTGAAAATCTATTTTTAGCCATGGCGGCCATCTTGAATTTCCGGCCGACCTGACATTTTGCTAGGATCAATTAGACATCAAGAGCAACATTCCTGTGAAGTTTCATGAAAATCCGTCAAGTTGTTACAGAGGAGTAGTTGCTACAAGTTTTTACTAGATAACTTTATGTAAACAAAGATGGCCGCTGACAGCCATGTTTAACATCGAATCAAAACGATTTTCGACAAGGACCAACATCATGTCATGCTGATCATTTAAAAAAAAGTCCCATATTAATATCACTTATAGTTTTCAAGAAGTAGTCGCTACAAACTTGTTTTTTGGAAATATATTTTTAGCCGTGGCGGCCATCTTGAATTTCCGGCTGACCTGAAATTTTGCTAGGATCAATTAGACATCAAGAGCAAACATTCCTGTGAAGTTTCATGAAAATCCGTCAAGTAGTTTCAAAGGAGTAGTCGCTACAAGTTTTCATTATATAACTATGTAAACAAAGATGGCCGCTGGCGGCCATGTTTAACGTCGCATCAAAATTATTGTAGACAAGGATCAACATCATTCCATACTGATCATTTTAGAAAAAGTCCCATAACAATATCACTTATAGTTTTCAAGAAGTACTTGCTACAAACTTGTTTTTTGAAATCTATTTTTAGCTGTGGCGGCCATCTTGAATTTCCGACCAACATGAAATGTTGCTAGAATCATTTAGACATCAAGAGCAACATTCTTGTGAAGTTTAATGGAAATCTGTTGAGTAGTTTCAGAGGAGTAGTCGCTACAAGTTTTTACTAAATAACTCTATGTAAACAAAGATTGCCGCTGGCAACCATGTTTAATGTCGAATCAAAACGATTTTCGACAAGGACCAACATCATGTCATGCTGATCATTTTAGAAAAAGTCCCATATCAATATCACTTAAGAGTTTTCAAGAAGTAGTCGCTACAAACTTGTTTTTTAAAAAATCTATTTTTAGATTTGGCGGCCATCTTGGATTCAACATCAACATGAGTTTTTGCTAGGATCAACTAGACTTCATGGTAGTTTCAGAGGAGTAGTCGCTACTAAAAAAAGTTTACGAACAGACAGACGGACACCGCACCACGGCATAAGCTCTGCTGATCTCTGATCAGTAGAGCTAAAAATACAACCTACATATATGTTTAGACCAATAACAGAGACAACAACTTATCTAGCACATGCGTGATGGAAGTGATCTCCATTTGTTGATCATTATATGAAGATGAATTGAATGGGGTTTTAAGGCGCACCAACACATAAAAGGTTATATGGCGCCTAACAGGAATGAACATGCCAGGCTCATCCTCCATTTACATGGAAGATAAAATATGGAGAATGGGCCTAGAACCTTCTCACCTGCACAACTGCAAATTCTATTGTAGACACTCCACTTAAGCTGGAGCCACGTTTATTGTTTTTCTGCCACTGCTCTAGTGATTTGAGCGAGATGGCACCTGAAACAATGCATGGTTCATGATGAAGACCTTTAATGAGCATGACAAAAGATCTATGAACACAAACAAACATAGCACAAACAAACAAACAACAAACGATATAAAGTACATAACGAATATGTATAATAAGAATTCAAGAAAGGATTGGCGAAAAACAAAGTAAATATAAAATATCTTCTACAAGTTCATGTATATGGCAGTGTGTTCATTTTGGAAATATATTTATACATATTAATAACATCTTTGTATAAACCAACTTATTTACATTTGACAGTTGGAAATAACATAAAATACATCTATATGAAATAACAATTCATAAGACAGATTTTATGGGTTTTTTTAAAACAATTCTGAAATAAATAATACTACAATATACAAAAACTATTCACTACAATCTACACAACTATTCACTACATTCTACACAACTATTCACTACTACCTACAACACTATTCACTACTATCTACACAACTATTCATTACATTCTACACAACTATTCACTAGTGTCTACAAACTATTCACTATAATCTACACAACTATTCACTACATTCTACACAACTATTCACTACTACCTACAACACTATTCACTACTATCTACACAACTATTCATTACATTCTACACAACTATTCACTAGTGTCTACAAACTATTCACTATAATCTACACAACTATTCACTACATTCTACACAACTCTTCTAATGCAACAGCATAATTTAGAATCAATAGGTGTTAAAAGACTTCAAGTCAGAAAATATTTTGATAGACTTTAGTCATGTACAATGGGCAGAACTGAATTGGGTTTTGCAGCAAATCAACACAAAAAGGTTATATGGCACCAAAGGAATGAACATTTCAGGCCCACCCTCCATTTACATCAGGATAAAAATATGCAAAATGGGCCCAGAATCTTCTCACCTGCAGAACTGCATAATTTCTGCAAATTCGGTTGTAAACACTCCATTTTTTCGCTGGAGCCTGGGCCGTGTTTTATTAAACATCTTACGATGTCTCAAATTTCACATGTATAAGAAAATGAATGAAATCAGGTTTACTTTTAATTAATAGTGAAGCATTTAAGAAACTGATTTACGATCAAAATGGTCGTTAAGTTTCAAGTTTCATAAAACAGGGCCCAGGATCACTGTTTTCTGTCTCCACTCAAGTAGCACCTGACATAATACAAGGAAGATGATGAAGACCATAAATGACCACAGCGGGTGTATATTGAGCAAAAATACCTCACTGGTTTAAAAACTTGTATTAAATACCAGATGAATTTCTTTGGATGTGGTGCACTAGATTTGGAATGTATATATACGTACAACTACTCACAAACATAGCAAAATAGGGTTATTTTAATGAACAAATACTGGAATAGGTTGATCCTTAAAACATTTGAACTGTTTGTTGTACTCATCGATGTGTAATAAAGGGAATATTATCAGTTACTTTTGATTTTATTTTTTTTATATTTGACTGTCACTCAGACACTTAACTAGAGCCAGTCATCCTTCACTAAGTTTAAGCCACCTTGTGCAAAGATATACAATGTCCTAATTAAAGCATGTCATGCCATTTCAAAACCTTTCTAAGTATGTATCATAAACATTGAACTTTTTTTAAACAGTGAAGAAATAACAAGTGCATTCATTTCAAATAATCAACTTTCTTTCTTCTTTGCCTGGAATGTCATGTATCTGCTATCACAGTCAGTTTTAAATTATAATGTAATTCATTTGGGTTGAGGTTTAATGCAGTACCAGGCTAACCCACAGCAGCCCCATCTGAACTACAGCAATGCCAGTCTGAGCTACAGCAATACCAGTCTGAGCCACATCAATACCAGTCTGAGCTACAGCAATACCAGTCTGAGCTATAACAGTACCAGTCTGAGCCATAGCAGTACCAGTCTGAGCCATAGCATTACCAGTCTGAGCTACAGCAATACCAGTCTGAGCAATAGCAGTACCAGTCTGAGCCACATCAATACCAGTCTGAGCTACAGCAGTACCAGTCTGAGCTACAGCTATACCAATCTGAGCTACAGCAGCACCAGTCTGAGCTACAGCTATACCAGTCTGAGCTACAGCAATACCAGTCTGAGCCATAGCAGTACCATTATGAGCTACAGCAAAACCAGCCTGAGGTACAGCAATACAGTCTGAGACAGCTATACCACTTATTTGTTATCATTGCCGATATTATGCACTTTCAAATATGGAAAAAAGTCTAGACTTTCAATCTGCACACATGCATTTATGCATTATTACAATGAATGAAGAGAGTTTGGAAGAATGGTTTTATACTGGAATTTGGTTGATTAGTTTCTTTAAGTCAAGCATAGTATGAGCATCTCGTTTGATTAACTCTAAATCTCAGTCCACAATCGTATGTGCCCTCGTGAGATTAAAAACCATGTTGTTGCTTGCAATAGCATTATAGACAAACGTCATTTCCTCCAATAAATGACTCTAGATGCCAACTTTTGTTACGGCAATTGTGTCTCCTGGGTAATCTCCATAAATAACAATAGCAGTAATAATAATGAAATGTGAACCCTTTCCATTATGCTATACAGGCCACAGTAAGATCAATCTCTTGTTAGACATCTCCTTAAATTCAGACCTATCTCCCGCTACTGGTCTGACAGAATATGTATTAGGATGTCTATGTTTTACAATCACACACAAATCGAACTCTTTACAACCCATGAACTTTAAATCTAGTTGGATATTACACTAACAGTGACATCAATTGTTTCTATTTTACCAAATCATCAGTTTTCACATAAATATAATGGATAAAAAAATACTGGCATTTCCTCAACTCCATACGTCCGATTTAAGTTCACCCCAGACTGGTTCACCAGAAATATATCCATAACATCTGGAATGTTTCCAGGTTTTCCATCCCATAAGATTCACCAGTAACCGACCTTGCTTGGAATTCATTTGAGTATATCCACAAATCACTGGACAACAAGACCTGGATTTTAAAAAATCACCGATTACCAACTCCTCCTGGATTCCATCAATTACAGAGCTTAGCTCCAGGATTTCAATCAATGGCCAAGCTCGATCTGACGGATTTCAACCAATCGCAGGGATCCATGAATTCCTCGATTGTTGTTTGATTGACAGCCTAACATGGGCTAGTCTTTTCTCAGGAATACAGCGATTGTTCCAACCACTGGAATGAAAAAACAAAACACATATACTAGTATTGTTTTAGTAAAAAGGTTTTGGTTTTAATTATTAGCTCCATTGGATATTAAGCAAGGATCACACATGTATGAAAATTGCTATGTTCACACCTTCCTTCAACTAGAACTATACACAGGTACAGTAACTATACACAGGTACAGTAGACTATACACAGGTACAGTAGACTACAGATCTTTTGGTTCTTAGTAAGTTAAAAATAAACACAAATACCTTTAATTTGAAACGTGTGTGTAATGACCTAAGATTGCTCAGTCAGAGCTCTAACCTTAAACAGTTACAATTTTAAAACTGCTGGAAGTTATTAATATGCCAAATTACTATCTCCCTTTGGTTTAGAGTAGCAGATACTTTTCCCTAATGACCATTTGTAACCTAAATCAGTTACCAACATCATTTGCTAATAAATCGAAATAGTTGCCAAATGTGCAGTGTTTATTTATGTCTGAATACTTATTATTAAGGATAAAAACATCTTCATCAAGATCCAATTAGCAGTTGTTCACTAATTATCATGTTGGACCTACAAAATGACTTTTAATGAATTTTGTTGCATAACAGTAGGTAACTTGAGAGGCTTTGCGCACTGGATTTTCATCCATGCTCATAGAATTTTATTGCATGGTTGTAAAGTTGAATAATCACACTACCTGGAGAATATTATATATGTTTAGGGAAAATTCCTGTACAGAAGATAGAATGCAACTAAACTTGAATGATTTTGTGGTAGTAACTGATTTTGGTTACTATCCCAGTTTTAGTGGGTTTTTTTAAATAACAGTCATAGGTTGTCAAAAACGTAACTGTTTAAGGTTAGAGCTCTTGACTGATGCTGTTGCATTTTTGTTTGTCTTTTTTTCTATTAAAAGTTGGGCTTCTCCGTAATCTGAAATCCAGGAACCAGCCCCGACAAGGACCATCATAAACAAGAGCTGTCAGAGAACAGCGCAGCTCGACTATTCGATTTTTCGGAGAATAATAAATTTACAGCTAGTATATACCATCAGAAAACAAGGCTACAACAATGTGGGGTGGGAGCACAACATAACTATGTGGGGGTGAAATAGAAATATGTACACATAAATATGTAAAAAAAAAAAGTGTGGAGCGGAGTGGGGGAGGGGGTAGAGGGGTGGGGGAGGAGGGAGCCCATGCCCCAATATGGGTGAAGTAATAAGATGCATAATACTATAACAAATCCCAAACCAAAATTATAGATATATACATGCTTACATGCAAACCTAGATCTGCCTTTATTGCACATTTTATGGGCCATCACAATTTGGGTTCCATGGGAGCCCAGAATTTGCAGAAGACAAAAATATCCAACCCTTTACAACATACTATAAGGAAACCAATTCCAAAATTTAGTTCAGCTAGGACAAAAAATGTAAGAGATATAGACCTGTAAACACAGCTTACACGCAAAATTTGATGTGAAAAAGACATATTTTAAGGGCTATCAGAATTTGGGTTCCATGGGAGCCCAGGGGTTACAGGAACCAAAATTACTTAAGCAGCCCTTACGATAATGCTATAAGGAAGCTAATGGCCAAATTTGGTTGTGCTAGGGTAAGAATTGTAAGAGATATAGACTTGTAAACACGGCTTACACACAAAATTTTATGTGAAATGGGGCACATTTTATGGGCTATCATAATTTGGGTTCCATTGGAGCCCATGGGTTACAGGAACCAAAATTGCTTAAGCAGCCCTTAAGATAATGCTACAAGGAAGCCCATGAACATATTTGGTTGTGGTAGGATAAGAAATGTAACAGATATAGACTTGTAAACACAGCTTACACGCAAACCTTGATGTGGGACGCCTACGCCGACGCCAACGCCGACCCCGGGGTGATTACATAAGCTCTCTTATTCTTCGAATAGTCGAGCTAAAAATTGTTGGTTTGCCGTTTCCCTACCTACCCATAAAAAAGGGGCCTACTCGATACTTTTTATAGCAATTCTTTAACAGTTTGTTTTTTTTACTATCTTTAGTATAGTTTTCTTGCATTTCTTAAGGTTTTTACTGTCTTCGGACAAAAGAAATAATTCACCTAACTACCTACCCACTTATAAAATACTGGGTCGGTAAACAGCAAACAAATGAATTTTTAGAGAAGGCCCAAGAGCAGTTATAATACATCAAGGAAAAACTTTTACCTTGCATAATAACCCACTGATGGACAAAACCACAGCATGACATGCTCGGCCTAAGAACAGCACAAATAAAATGAGAAAACATAGGGAATACACACCTGTTCTATTGTGAACTCTGCATGCCCATTCTTCCTGAACTTCTGGTATATGTCTGAAATGATTCATGGAAATTGCTGTATATCAAAAGGCATCACAGACATTACTACATTAATATGTGTACCAAGATTCATGAAAATATGTTGAATTGTTTTTGAATTGTGCTCCAGAAACAAATATTTGGACATTTGTTTCCAAGTAAACACCAACAATATAGATAATACAATGTTTAGCTTAAAATGCACCATCATATTATTAAAACCACTAGGTTGATATCTCTTCAAAGTTGCATGAAGATAGCTTCAATGGTCTTAGTTCAAGAAGTACCACACTTGGGCTGTAGTGACTTGCCATAGACAGAGCTGTGGGCTGTAGTGACTTGCCATAGACAGAGCGGTGTGTTGTAGAGACTTGCCACAGGCAGAGCTGTGGTCTGAAGTGACTTGCCATAGACAGAGCTGCGAGTTGTAGACTTACCACAGATAGAGCTGTGGGTTGTACCACAGACAGAACTGTGGGTTGTAGAGACTTGCCACAGAGCTGTGGTTTGAAGTGACTTGCCACAGAAACAGCTGTGGGTTGAAGTGACTTGCCACAGAGCTGTAGGTTGAAGTGACTTGCCATGGACAGGGCTATGGGTTGAAGTGACTTGCCACAGAGCTGTAGGTTGAAGTGACTTGCCATGGACAGGGCTATGGGTTGAAGTGACTTGCCACAGACAAAGCTGTAGGTTGAAGTGACTTGCCATGGACATGGCTATGGGTTGAAGTGACTTGCCACAGACAAAGCTGTAGGTTGAAGTGACTTGCCATGGACAGGGCTATGGGTTGAAGTGACTTGCCACAGACAAAGCTGTGGGTTGAAGTGACCTGCACGGACAGAGCTGTGGGTTGAAGTGACTTGCCATATCTGTGGGTAGCAGTGACTTGCCATAGCTGTGGGTTGCAGTGACTTGCCATAGCTGTGGGTTGCAGTGACTTGCCATAGCTGTGGGTTGCAGTGACTTGCCATATCTGTGGGTTGCAGTGACTTGTCATATATGTGGGTTGCAGTGACTTGCGATAGCTGTGGGTTGCAGTGACTTGCCATATCTGTGGGTTGCAGTGACTTGCCATAGCTGTGGGTTGCAGTGACTTGCCATAGCTGTGGGTAGCAGTGACTTGCCATAGCTGTGGGTTGCAGTGACTTGCCATATCTGTGGGTTGCAGTGACTTGCCATAGCTGTGGGTTGCAGTGACTTCCCATAGCTGAGCGATGCAGTGAGTTGCCATATCTGTGGGTAGCAGTGACTTGCCATAGCTGTGGGTTGCAGTGACTTGCCATAGCTGTGGGTTGCAGTGACTTGCCATAGCTGTGGGTTGCAGTGACTTGCCATAGCTGTGGGTTGCAGTGACTTGCCATATCTGTGAGTTGCAGTGACTTGTCATATATGTGGGTTGCAGTGACTTGCCATAGCTGTGGGTTGCAGTGACTTGCCATATCTGTGGGTTGCAGTGACTTGCCATATCTGTGGGTTGCAGTGACTTGCCATATCTGTGAGTTGCAGTGACTTGCCATATCTGTGGGTTGCAGTGACTTGCCATATCTGTGGGTTGCAGTGACTTGCCATAGCTGTGGGTTTCAGTGACTTGCCATATCTGTGGGTAGCAGTGACTTCCCATAGCTGTGGGTTTTAGTGACTTGCCATAGCTGTGGGTAGCAGTGACTTGCCAGATATAAAAAAGAATAACTTACTGAACAGTTTCATGAGTTTGGCAAGACAACAAAGGAAGTTCTCCAGGTTAACTTGATCTCGAACATTGGAATACTTGAACACTAGGGCTGCCATTGTACTGCTGTTCAACTTGAACCCTGAAATGAAGGTAGGTCTTGTAAGTAAATAGGAAAGTCTAGCAAGTATATAGGTAAGACTAGTCTGTTTGTTTGTTTGGATGGTGTTTTATGTTGTTTTTAGCGCATGTGAGGCCATATATGACAGATGGAGGCAGACCACCCTTTTTTCCTGGGTAGAACCAGCACTGTACACCTCCAGCCATCTGTAAGAATCGAGACTTTCTCACTTGACAAATCCAGCTCTGGGAGGCGAGAAGATTTACAATGCAATGTTGTTAACAACTCGACATCGGATGCGTTTAGTAAGCACATAATATGTAAGATAGGTAATAAAGTAACGTGACCACCGTTATTACAATGAGAAAGTTGTTATCGTTCTGCACAATACTTTTGTATTTTCTATGCTATTCAATTGTAATAGAAGCTTCAGGCTTGACTATTATTATTACAATAGTATTCAAAAATGTGCCATAATACCCGATAATTCGCTGAAAACGATGTTCTTAATTATAAGTAGAAAATTATATTACCTGCAGAAAGCAAGGCCCGCCGCAACTCAAAGGAACTCAGCATTCCCGACTTGTCAATATCAAACTGATGGAATAATTTCTGAAACAAAAAGAACAATAGGAGTGTGATATTTTAAACATATATGGATCAAACTACATGTATACCAATACATGTTTCTCTAATGTAACATGTGATACCAAATAGATTGCAAAACTAGATATTTGTGTCCAGGACATGAATGCGTCCGCTGCAAACTATTTTATTTCGGAAATAGGGGAAGAGGCCCAGGCTTTTCAATGGGGGGCGGGGGGGAAAGAAAGTGTGTTTTTTCAAGATGTAGGGAAAACAGAAATTAAAGATATGGGTGTGCAAATATGCCTTTGGAGCATTTCAGATGAAAAATGTACATTTTAGAAAAACTTTCTTTAATAAAAGTATCCGAAACATAACATTATTGAGAAAGTAAGAGTAGGGAAATGGTGTTTATAAAAAATAAATATATATATCTTGTTTTTTCAGCCATAGAGGGGAAAAAGTGGGCTATTTTGCTAGCTAGAGGGCCGAAAGGCAGGTCAGCTGTAATATAAAATCATATAAGGGCCAAATGTCAATGAAGAGGATCAGCACCACGAAAAGCACAACTAGACTTCATACTGATACTTGATACATACGAAGTGTCACATACGTAAAGTGTGACGTACGTACGGCAATATATGCTCCCCATATATGGCAGGGGAATTAAAATAATATCCATTTTATTACAGACACTATGAATCAGAAGGTGCTGATCACAAAAAAAGGTTTCCTTGAACAATACAAGGTCACATTTGCTAAAAATAGGTTTTTCATGGAGTGATTTTGACCAAATTTGGGATCAATATGGTTTGTTTCTTTTATCAATAATGTCTTAAATTCTTACCTTCCAGGTTTGTAACAAATTCCACAAGTACAAGAATTCTGTGTATCCCAGCTTTCCCGAGTTGTCAACGTCCAACAATGATATAAAACACTTACACGCCTCCACACTTAGGTCTTTATGGAACATATCTGAAAAATGACATAAACACCTTTATTTGGGAAGTAAGTAGTTTTTACAGAAGATTTTGATGATGATTTAAATCACATGTACTGGGTACAGGTAAATAATGAATAATCAATTCCTAACCGCATGTCCTTGATAGCTCAGCTGGTGAAGCACTGGTATGGTAAACCAGAGATCCTCAGTTCAAGTCCCGATTGAGGCATGATTTTTTCACCAACTGTTATAATTGGGGGCTCGTCCATGCTCATCCCGAGAAAAACCAGCAGTGGTTCTCCTATATAATCATGAATTCAGGGACGTATTTTAATCTGGTGGGGATGTATGTAACCGGGTACATGTAAATGGTGAATTGTTCTCGATAGCTCAGTTGGTAGAGTGCTGGTATATGGTAAACCAGCTACTCTGGGTTCGAGTTCCGGTCGAGGCAGGTTTTTTTCACCATCTGTTATACACAAATACCAATGTTCAACAAAATGTTAGTATATTTTAAACAAATAGCAAATCTTAGAAATCATGTTCTCATGAATTTTAATGATATCTTTTGTAGAAATACCGTAAACAAATTTGTGCCGTAAACAAATTTGTGCCGAGAAAAATGATTTATGCCATATTATAAACTGGCACAAAAATTGATAAATTTTCAGCATTTCCAGAGAATGCTTATTTAAAGGTGGGATCAAACTCTTAAATAATCAAACTCTCATATCTATTTAACCCTTAACTGGCTATATATAATGGACTGTTCTTTCTTTTTTTAAATTAAAACCATTCCATTTACGTGACGACGGGGTGTTTTGGGGCAGAGGCTATTATAGTCATGCTTAGCGGGCTAAGGGTTAAAATAAGTTTTCTCACTTCTCGATGAACATCATCAGGCTGGTGGTCTAAGGGTCTCGACATAAACTTGACAAATAATAGTATTTTCTATTCTTAAAGGGAGTACAAATACAAAAAGTATGAAATGACCAATTTAAAAGGTGAAATAGTTCATAGGTATATATATAGATGGAACATTAACAGTTTCCTATAATACAGTGCAATAATTAACAATTATAATTTACAAGTCTTAAAAGTTCATAGAGAAATCCCTAAGTTATAAACAGTCACACGGAGCAAATCGGCAACATCTACACATGACGCTCGCTTTGCAATACATTGCGATTTAATTCATGTTATTTACTTTTAAGTTTAAAATAGCTATCCCTGGCACGTAACCATAGTTAGAAAATACCTTCCTTGGATCGTTTATTTTAATGTTCAGCGTAATTTCTTTTGGTGTTTTATGCCTCATTTATTTTATTTTTTATCAATACATAAATAATGTATTTGAATAATGTTTTATTTCAAATGGTTTGCAAATACTTGGTATGGTGTTTTACGACCACCCACTTTTCCTGGGTAGAACCAGTACTGTACACCTCCCGCCATCCGTAAGAATCGACACTTCACTTACAAGTCGAGCTCCCAGTGGAATTCGAACCCGCAGCGGTAAGAGGCGAAGGTTTACAACACAACGTTGTTAACCATTCGGCCACGGAAACGCTGCAAATAAACCAACAGCATAAACATATGGAGACAATGGTGTGTTTTCATTGACCGTCGGTATACATGATGAAATCAAATTGTAGACCTGAACAACACAGTGTCAACATCATATTTGATTGAAATGACATTTGTGTCATGACCTAAAACATTTTTATAAACTTAGATTCTTCTAGAGAAAGTCTGATATACAGCCTTTAACCATTAACCCGCTATGAATGTATAATGGACTGTCCTTTCTTTAAAATTTAGACCATTCCATTTATATTACAAAGGAGTGTTTTGGAGAAATGACTGATGAGCAGCAGACATTGTAAAACCTGACCATACTTGTATCATGAACTGGAACATTTTAACCAGAGCTGTCGGAGAACAGCGCAGCTCGACTATTCGATTTTTCGGAGAATAATAAATTTATAGCTAGTATATACCATCAGCTACAACAATGTGGGGTGGGGTTGGGAGCACAACATAACTATGTGTAAGAATTGACCAAAACTACACAGAAAGATGTAAAAAAAACAAAAAAATCGAGTTTTGAGTGGGGTGGGGGGTGGGGGTGGGAGAGAGGCGGGGGTGGATGGTGGGGGGAGTGGGGGTGGTGAGGGCAACATATATGTTTAAGGAGCTATGTAATTATTCACCAAAACAACACAAAAATATGAAGAAAAAAAAAATTGAGTTTGAGTGGGGATGGGGTAGAGGCGTGTGGTGGGGAGGGCAACATGTGTAAGAATTGACTAAAACAACAAAGAAATATGTAAAAAAAATAAAATTGTGGGGGGGGGGGGGGGGGGGGGGGGGGGGGGGGGGGAGAGAGGCAGGGTTAGGTGGGGTGGGGGGTGAGGGGGCAACATATATGTGTAAGAATTGACAAAAGCAAAACAGAAATATGTAAAAAAAAAGTGGGGGTGGGGGAGAGGCGGGAGTGGGTTGGGGGCGGGGCAACATATAAGTGTAAGAATTGACTAAAACAACAAAGAAATATGTAAAAAAAAAAAAAAGTTTCAAGTGGGGGGGGGGGGAGTTGGGATGGGGTGAGAGGCGGAGATGGGGGGGGAACAGGGATAGTTGCAACATATATGTGTAAGAAAGGACTAAAACAACACAGACATATGTAAAAAAATTAGATTTTCAAGTGGGGGTTGGGTGGGGGGGAGCGGGAGTGGGTTGGGCAGGGGCGGGGGGCGGAGGGGGCAACATATGAGGGGGGAGCCCATGCCCCAATATGGGCGAAGTAATAAGATGCATAACGCTATAACAAATCGCAAACCGAAATTATAGATATATACATGCTTACATGCAAACCTAGATCTGCCTTTATTGCACATTTTATGGGCCATCACAATTTGGGTTCCATGGGAGCCCAGAATTTGCAGAAGACACAATTACTTATCCAACCCTTTACAACATACTATAAAGAAACCAATTCCAAAATTTAGTTCAGCTAGGACAAAAAATCAGAATTTGGGTTCCATGGGAGCCCAGGGGTTACAGGAACCAAAATTACTCAAGAAGCCCTTACGATAATGCTATAAGGAAGCTAATGGCCAAATTTGGTTGTGCTAGGGTAAGAATTGTAAGAGATATAGACTTGTAAACTCAGCTTACACGCAAAATTTGATGTGAAATGGGGCACATTCTATGGGCTATCATAATTTGGGTTCCATGGGAGCCCATGGGTTACAGGAACCAAAATTGCTTATGCAGCCCTTAAGATAATGCTACAAGGAAGCCCATGAACAAATTTGGTTGTGGTAGGATAAGAAATGTAAGAGATATAGACTTGTAAACACAGCTTACACGCAAACCTTGATGTGGGACGCCGACGCCGGGGTGATTACATAAGCTCTCTTATTCTTCGAATAGTCGAGCTAATAAAATCAGATTTTTCTAGAGAAAGTCTGATATACAGCCTTTAACCTTTAGCCCACTAGGAATGTATAATGGAAAGTCCTTTCTTTAAATTTAGTCCATTCCATTTATGTTATGCGAGTTACTCGCAGGCTGATCTAGGTTTACTATGGACGCAAAGGCTACTGTAATATTCCACAAATGAAATATATCACCAAAACTTGGAAACAGGAATGAGTTAAGGTAAAATGGGTTCTTCGGCGCATCGGCACAAGAAGGTCACTATGGCGCCAACAGGAATGAACATTCCAGGACAACCCTTCATTTACATCAAAAATAATAACAACAAAATGAAACTTGGTATATCATAAAACCAATACTTTCTACCATACCTTTCTTTAGACCATCATTTAGGGATTTCGAAAGTTCATAAGGATTTACTTCCATGTCCTGAAATTCAGAGAAGATATTGTTAAATTGTTCAAATACATTTGGGGAAGTTAAATATATCTGACAAGCAAACCCTTTGGTATTAAATTTTGAACATTTGCAATCCTTTAACGCACTAAAGACCTCACTCACAGTCAAACGAAAGTAAACATTCTATCTCAGGCCATCCTTAAAAGTGTGTTGGTTTGCTGTGCTCCAACCTACACACTTAAAAGGCAGATACCCAAACAATTGTTTTATAGCATTAAATGTACTTATGGGACAACAATCAAAATTTAAAAGGATGCAACTCTACATTGCTTAAATTCATTTTCCTATCATCTCTCCAAAAATGGTACAACCGGTTCTTGGATAAGAAACTAGAACTATCACTGAATGTGATGAATACCCCCGCTTTTTTTATTTGGCCAGTAGGGCTTATAAAAACAAAGCAGAAAAAAGAAGACAAATTTAAAATAAACAAACCTCTCCAGACACGGAATAAAAGAATCGTCTAAACTGCTCTTCCTGCTGAGGATCAGGTTTAGGCTGAGGTAGAACTATATCTAACTTTTCCGACGGTTCATCTGTCCCTCTACAATACAAACGTACGACTTTATACATCAGTACATGTGAAAATGTCATAGACCAGCAGGTGTGTTACCATGGCACACTGATTTCCTTTTTGATTAGTTTTCAAGATTGTATTTTCAATCTTCATTAGGTAGAGTCAACAGCATCAACTTTTATAATTTCCTTTTTCGAAGACACGTTTACTTGAGACCCTGACTTTATCCATCTCAGTTCGACAATTAACATGGTTCAATTTTTTGTTTTCTATTTTTAAATATTGCCACACACCCTCACGGCCAACTGTGTGTCATGGCCATTTAGTAGACAAAATATCTCGAAATGCTGTTTGTTTATAGAACCAACCATATCATCTAATAAATATCAATCTGCTAGCTGGGAAACAAGGTAAATGCTAATAAATTTGGGCCATCTTTCTTTTTTTTTGGCACCGCAAATCGCACCAATATCGGCTATATATAGTGATAATTTTACTCTTTTTTTTTTTATTATAAATCAATCTAAACTGAAAATATAGCATTATTGAGACACATAAAAACAGAGCATATG